>WNHD01012045.1:0-16563 GCA_011057455.1 Ganaspis sp. Gsp50 | reverse complement strand
TACGTAAATTTATAGTTGAGACACTTCTAATTAATGTTAAAGTATCGTTTTGTTGAATTAAAATCAATAAAAACAATTAGAGAGAAAAATCTTTCTAGCACTTCAAAAAATGAAGTACGAATTAATTTTAAAACTCAAAATTTTATCAATTAAATGTTCTTTATAAAGTAAGTATTGGTTTTATTTGAAAGAGCATTTAATAAGGTTTAAAAATCTTAGAATAGTTTTGATTGATATTTATTTTATATAATTAAAAAACGAATTATCTGAAAACAAAACAACACGGAGAAAAAACGCAAGTAAAATGAACCTAAAACTTAGGTAAGAATTACTGAAGTAGTTGAGTTAGAGTACTTAAGTAAAAATTACCTAAGTACTTAGTAGAATTTGCTTAATGATTTAGGTCATGTTTACCTAATATGTTTGAAAATTGAAAATGAAAATTATATACTTAGCTATTCTTTTCATATATATAAACGTTAGGTGAATATTACTTACGTGATGTTAAGTAGATTTTACTTAACTAAATATTTCAGGACAACTTAGAAAATTATGTCGAAATGTTGTAAAAAGATTAGTAGTTGATAGTAGAATTTTCTTAGATTTTACAAAAACAAAAAAAGTGACGTAATTTTTTGAAAATGTATAGTTTTTGAATGGCTTGACAAAAAGGATTGAAAAAAATCGTGAAAGCTAGTCTCAAACTGTACTAAAAGAAAAAAAATTTCAAAAAAATCCGAGTTGCAAATCTGATTGGTATCCGATTTGGTGTGTAATGCCTTATATAGTAAACAGGATCTCTTTATTGTGTAGTAGTATAGTATTTTAATAGTTTTAATAGTATTTTAATAGCATTAATAGTACTAATCGTATTTTAATAGTATTAATGGTATTTTAATAGTATTAATGGTATTAATAGTATTTTAATAGTATTAATAGTATTTTAATAGTATTTTTTCTTTTAAGAATCTTTCATTCTATAGTAACTAAATAATTTCTTTTGATTAAAAAACCAGGGTACATTTGATTACGCAATTCAGCATTACTAGTCGCAATTTTTAATCTGAATGAAAGAGTCTTTAATTTTTGCTATTTTTAACTAACAATCAGTTAGCAAAAAATGTGTCAAAATGACGAGGCGTTTGATAATCCGTAGACGATTGACATTCCACTAGTCGTACACATTCCTCTTACATGTTTTATGACTCAGCAATCAGCAAGCCACTGCATTGTGTCACTAAACTTAATTTTCAATTAATCAAATATGGCTCGAATTTTGAAAAATGTGTTTCATTGCAACTGAAATGTTTGCGCTCTCTTTAATGAATCACACGATTTTTTTTACATTCTCATCAATGCGTTAAATTTCTTTTTTAAGCTTTCATCTTTCAGTGAAATTTGTCCTTTTTCCTTTTTCTAATTTTATTTTATTTTTTTTATCTAATTTCTTTATAATTACTCGGAAAAATTTATCGATGCATCTAAAATGGACCAATATCAATAATTTGGAGCTCGTTTCGTGGAATATAAAAAATCCCAATTTCTTGGAATAAGAAAAAGGGTATTTTAAAAAAAGGAATATTTTTTATAGCAATGTTGCAAATATGTGATTTATCTTGGAGGCATTCTATATCCCATTACGTCGAAGAATTTCTCGGATACGATCACTTACTCAGCTGAGCCAAAACTGGTCAGCGAACCCGGTTTTAAAATGTCAAAAGAAGCCGCTAACTGAGTCCATCTATTGAATACCTGAGCACATATACATATAGTTTGGCACAAATTCACACATATCGGTATCTAATCTTTCATCTGATTGACTTTTAACAGTTACAGTTTCACGTGAATGAATTCTGTACACCTTTCATTCCTTTAGTAAAATTATTGCCTATGAAAGTGTATTTGCACTTTCTATATATTCCAACTTGAAATTCTCAAAAATTATTGTCAGTTTAAAACTCTGTTTTCTGGTCCGTCGTTACATTTTATAATTCTGCTGAGTGCAAGTTTATATTTAATTTTGTTTATAAAAGGACATTACTTTAAATAATATTTACGTAAAATAATAATAGTAAAAAAAGTATAAAAAATAAAAATAAAATAAAAATATAATAATAGGTAATAATAATAATAATAATAATAATAATAATAATAATAATAGTATTGAAGAAAAGAATCAACTCTTTTTTGCAATATTGAAATTTCTATCGAGTGGTAATCTCAACAATAATTATAATAATTATAATTATTGTTATATTGCAAACATATAATAATCTTTATATTGTTTTATTCGCACTAATCATTCTTTCATTATGTCCACACTTGAAGTTGCGTGTTTTTACTTTCAATTATTTTTCTAAATATTTCTCTTTGTATTAAAAAAGTAATAAATTCAAGTACACTTTTACATTGCCATGAATAATGAGAGTGTATTTTTATTTTGTTGTTTATGTAATATAGATATAATATAAACAAAAATAAAAAACACTAAAAGCGAATCTTTTTAAATAGAATATTTTAAAAACTTCTACAAATATTTCCAACATTTGAATTTTTTCAAATTTAATTCAAATAAATTAGTAATTTCCTATATCATTCTAGCGCTTATTTTAAAATTTAGAAATTTAGAAAAAGATTTATAAAAAATTATAAAAGATTTATAAAAGATTGTAAAAGATTTATAAAAAATTATAAAAGATTTATAAGAGATTGTAAAAGATTTATAAAAAATTATAAAAGATTTATAAAAGATTGTAAAAGATTTATAAAAAAGTATGAAATTAAATTCGAAAACATTTTCTGTTTACAATTTATCAAATATTGTTTGTTAATATGTATATATTTATATGGATACGTTGAATTTTAAAAGAAATTTGTTTTTAGTGTTATTCAAAGTTTGCAATGATTTGAAAGATTTTTATTGTGAAATAAGTGCAATGAAGTGTTTGCAAAAACTTTCTATGAATATTTTAAAAGTTTAGATGCCTATTAAATTAATTGTTTCGACAGACTAAATAGTTATATCATCGTCTTTGTAGAAAGTTGCGCCAATGAACCAGTTAATATTTTATCTTTACAGTGCGACTTGTAACTTGAAATATTACTTGCAAAATCATTATTAATTAGGTGATAATTACAGTTGATGTTAAACATGCTCACAAATGATATTAAATAAGGTATAATTACATCTATCTACATAAAAATTCAAGAAAAATGGAAAATAATAATTATTTATTATTATTATTTATTTTATTTATTTACAATATAAACGGAATAGCAAAAGAACAAATCGCCCTTTCCTACACGTGTACGAAATTAAATATGAATAATAGTTGTTATTATTATTATTATTATTATTATTATTATTGTTGTTGTTGTCATTATTGTTGTTATTACTATTATTATTGTTATTATTATTTCGTATAATGTAACTTACGAACAATTTCTTATAAAATTGCAAATGTTCAGGAAATATTTGTAAAATATTCCGTAATTTATTTTTTGCTTAAGAATTATTCTCATTAGTCAAATGTCACCTCATTTTCTTTCGTTATTAGTCAAATGTCTTCTTTTATTTTCTTTTCTCATTAATCAAACTTTTTTCGGAACTTTGGCAATTTACGCTAATGTTTCTGGTACAGTGCTAAAATTTACTGAAAGTATTTACATAAATTAGTACATTTCTCTATTTTCAAAGAAGGGTACATGTGTACTCTATTTTCAAAGAAAGGTACATGTGTACTCTATTTTAAAAAATGGGGCATTATATCTGTGTCTTATTTTCAAAGAATATTATGATTCTGAAGTTTACATTTTTTTTTTCATTTACGAAAAACTAAAAGCCACTTTTTTGTTTACTCAATCACCGTTTTAGTATTTATTGACAAACTTTGTAAAAAGACAAGAAATTACCTTTGGAAGTTGTAAATAAATATTAAAAACAAAAAAGGAACAAAATAAAATATAGAAAATAAAGAAAAGAAAGAAAAGAAAGAAAAGAAAGAAAAGAAAGAAAGAAAGAAAGAAAGATGACACTTTTTTAGTGAAAAACATAAATAATTTTATATCGATTCGGGATAAATAAATAATAACAACTCAAAACATTTATTTTTCAATTTTATTTTTTTAATTATTAAACTGTTTAATTTTTGTAAACGAGAAAGAACGTTGCGAACTTGAGCGTCATATGTGTGACCTATTTTTAAAGAAATGTATATGTTTGTGTCCTATTTCAAGAAAAAAAATTATACCTAGGATTTTTAAAAAATAGGATAAGTTTCCACACCATTTTTTGTGGTTGTATACGTAAAGGTGAAAATATTAGATATTAATTATTCGAGTAAAGAGTAAAAAGTTGTGTATCGCGATTCTTTTAAAGCTTCCTGGTTTTTTTGAAAAAGGCAAGAATACTTAGCATTGAAGATTAATTGACATATCCAATAAGCAATTCATATCACAAGCCACAACGAGAAAGTAAGCCCGTTAAGAAGTTTAAAGAACACGTTTATGGATCATTCGATATACCTGTTTACCCAGTGAGACTTATTACTTACCAACGTCTGGCGATCCACTTAACGTCTCGTGCAATTAGTAAGAATCTAAGAGGCTAATGGCCTCTAGGTATATGCTCACTTGGAACTTTGTAACTCATTCATAATCATCATTCACCCCCCACCCCCTCCCTCCTCAAACCCCTAAAACAAACACTGCTTCTTAAAGTTGCTCTGAAATAATTTTTATCTCGAGCCGAGATAAAATTATTTATGTTTTTCACTAAAAAAGTCTCGTCTTATTCGTTATTTTTTAAATTTTTGTATTAAAGGAACAACTAAAAAAGTCTCATGTTTGGTTATTTTCTATATTTTTATAACATTTTGATCAATAATGAGAAGGTATTAAATTTTTTTTATATTAAAAAAGTTTACTCTCATTCAATTGAATATTAATTTAAAAGAAATATTATTCTACCGAATCTTGAACTGTAATTTCACAGAATTTTTGGGAAACTTAGTTTTCATATGTCGTTGAAGTTCACAATGATTTATCAACAATAATTGATAAAATTAGAATAGTTATTATTTTTAAAAAATTAAAATGTCATGAATCGGAATATTGTAACCATTTTTGCTTAAGAATTTTCTTATAAAATGTATTCAACAAAATAATGTTCAAAAAACACTTTCAAATAAAAGTGGAAAAGATAAATAGCAAAATATTTTTAATTTAAATAGTTTATCAAAAACATTGTTGACTTGGACTTGGTATTTCTATGGAGCATAATTTGCGTTGAGCATAATTTTAATTTGAAATTTAATTCTCATTCTATTAATGGCCTGGGTGTGGCCAATTAATAATTAATTATTGTAATTTCGTTGAAACTAGATTTATCATAATTAACCATTTTTGTGTTAACGAATTTTCTGTCAACGTTATTTTCAAATTTTTGAAAGTAAAAATAAAATGGAAGTTTCGAATGGAAAATGGTAACTGAAATAAAAATTAATTATTTATGGTAAATTTTTTATTAATTGTGAGCGTTGACTGATACTCTTTGATTGTGACGTAATGGCATTGAAATAATAAATGACAAACAACCAATCATTCTGCACATTGTGCGAAAGATTACGACCGCAGGTAATTTTTCACTCAATCAGTGTTTATCCGCAGATGCTTCATTAACTTCATAAAACCTACAGGTTGTAAATTACAACCGTAAGAGAACTGGTAAATAAATAACAATTAGCCTGACCTTTATTTTCACAATTATACTTTGTACCTGTCTATTTTTAAAATATGTTTTTTTATTAGCAACAAAATATCGAACCCACGGCCTGAAGGCCATTAAAGGGTTGTACATTTAATTAATACTTAAAAATAAAAAAAATGTCTAATTCTGAAATACATTTTTCATTTTATAAAATTTTTTGCATTATAATTTGACTAAGAAAACTTATTTTGTAATATTTGTCTACGATTTTTTGCTCTTTGTAGGCGCAGTGATTAGGGAAAACCGGGAAGTCAGAGAAATTTGAAAAGAAATATTTACCTTCATTCTGCAAACACTACACTTTCTAGGAACAATTTGAAATTTAAAAAAAAAATTGATTTTCCACGTATTTGCAAATTTTAAAGTGTTTCTGAAATTTTTTTGGCATTTTCTTTTTTTTATTCGATTCGCAATAAAAAAAACACGAATTCTAAGGCCCCCACTAAACACTACACTTCTCAGGAACGATTTGGATTTTCAAAAAATATGCATTTTTCACGTTTTTGCAAATTTCAAGGTGTTTCTGAAGTTTTTTTTGAACTTCTTGTTTTTTTATTCGATTCGCAATAAAAAAAACACGAATTTTAAGGCCTCTAATAAGCACTACACTTTGCAGGAACAATTTAAATTTTCAAAAAATATAGAATTTTCATGTTTTTGCCAATTTCAAGGTGTTCCTGAAAATTTTTTTGCATTTTCTTTTTTTTTTTAATCGATTTGGAATAAAAAACATAAATTTTAAGGCCCCTGCAAACACTACAATTCTCAGGAACAATTATAAATTTAAAAAAATATGGAATTTTCATGTTTTTGCAAATTTCAAGGTGTTCTTGAAATTTCTTTTGCATTTTCTTTTTTCTTTCGATTTAGAATAAAGACACACATATTTTAAGGCCCATATCATACACAGAGTGGAAGTTGGTCAGGGAAAACCTGTAATGTTGGGAAAAGTCGGGGAATTTTGATATTATGGAAAGTTAAGGAATTTATATTGAAAGATATCTTTTAACTATAGTATCCATGTTACATTGTTAAAAAGTCGACGTAATTTAAATCGTCTCAAAATTCTGGAAAATGAAGTTCAAGTCAGGGAAATGTCGGGGTAATTTCAAAAGACAAATTGTCGGTCACACAGTTATTGAACTATTGCTAATCATTTCTAATAGTAATTATTATTATTTTATTATTATTATTATTATTATTATTATTATTATTATTATTATTATTATTAATATTATTATTATTCATCGACTCATTGTGAGATTATATTTATTATTAAACTCTATTACTTTACGAAGGTTTAATTTGTTTCTTAATTATTAAATAATATTAATCCTTTATTTTATGTTTAAAGAACAAATAAACCTTTTCTTGTGCTTATCCATTCGAAAATTTTGCATATTTATTTCTTTTATAAAAAAGGGCCCGCGAGACCTTGAAAAATAAAATAGGTATTTTTCTAGGAATCTATAATAGATTCAAGGTTGAGAAAAAAACAGGTTTGAGATTATAGACGAAAATTTGTATTTGTGGTAGGTTAGAAAGCAGGAGCTTTAGTAAATGCCTGAAATGAACGATAGAATCGAAAAAATGCATTCAATTTACTGACACGAATTCTCAAGTAATAAAAAACGGGAAATCGTGAACGCGACACTAAATAGAAAAAAATGTCGATATCAAAGTAAAAGTGTTAAAAATGACACTGAATTTATATTATTTTTGACATTTTTCCCGTAAAATATCATAAAAATATTTTTATAATTTTGTTTGTATTTATTTAATTATATAATTTTATGTTTCTATTTATTTCAATATTTAATAAAATAATTATTAAAATAAATTAAACAACATAATAAATAATTTTGAAACAAAAATTTTATAAACATAATGAAATTTAAATATACTTAGTCTCTGATTTAATTATAATTTAATGCTACAATGTTCAAGCACTGAGAGTGACGGGATTATTAATGTGGACACATGGAAGTGGATTATTTTATAAATTTTATTGAACTCAAGTACAGTTTTGAATAAATTTATGGTTCTAAACGAGAAAACTACTTATCTTGTGTAGTTTAAATGCTGATAAAGTTTGTTCTTTTTTTTTTGAAAAAAATAATTCTAACACCATTGATATCAGATTGAATCCCCTAAAGATCACGCGCCTGTGCAGATGTCAATTTCGCCACGCCCTAGTTGCGATGCTGATGTAAGGCATCCGGGTAAGAGCAAGAGAGAGGATGCAATATGCGACATATACGCCTGAAGATTAAAGAAAGGTTGCCCAACCACGCTCTTAGACTTCTAAAGAACTTCGATCTGAGGCCGTCTTCGCCTTACTAGTTTTCATGCAAACGACACCACTAATGCGATATATCGCTACTACTACTTTCCTATGAATAAATTCAAATTAGCTTTCTACTTTGCAATAACTTTAGTTAGCAAATGAAAAATCTTTAAATTTATAAACTTTATAACCGACACTTGGTACACTGTTAATTCTATTTTCTTTTTAGTTTTTTCCGAAAAGATTGCTGTACGTACTTTCCATCTCCATTTGATTCGCTTTTTATTCACGAAATTTTCACTTTTCGCCTCATGATATTGTTTTTTCTACAAAAAACTAAAAACAGCACATTTTTGTTTGTTTAGCAGGGTTTTTACAACTCTTAAAAACATGAAATATTTGTAATTCTCATGGAATTTCATTATTCCTCATGGAATCATGGAAATTTTGTGAAATCTTTATTTATACTATGGAAATTTAGTTCTTTATTTAATTTCTTTACTTTATCTTTACTTTATAATGTTTATTAAGTTTTATCACAAAATTTTAGACTTTTTTTGTAGAAAATAAATGCAAAATACCTCCAAAATATTTAAGAATATTTAAAATTTCTTTAAAATATTTCAGAATACTTCAAACTACTTTCAATTCTACAGTAATCTCAATTATCCAGATTCCAATTATCCGGACGTCCGATTATCCGGATTTTTTTTAAGTTCCAAAAAAACTTTTTTATATTATTTTTTTAAGTTTAAACATTTTTTAAGGTTAAACTTTTCAGATATTTAAATACATATTGTAATATTTGAGTAAGTAATGATTAAATAAAGCAAGTTTCGTCATTAATACAACTTACATTGACAGAAATGTTAAAATGAAATGATTTTTTTCAAAAAAATGTTAAATTTAATCATTCTTATTTCATTGCAGAGTACATTCTATTGTACTTTAAAATATTTAAAAATCCTTCAAAATATTTTAAAATACTTAAAATTACTTTAATGTATTTCCAAATACTTTCCAATACTTCAAAATATTTTAAAATATTTAAAATTACTTTGAACTATTTCAAAATACTTTTCAATACTTCAAAATATTTTCAAATACTTCAAAGTACTTAAAAAAAGTCTGAAAAATACTTCAAAATATTTCAATATACTTAAAATTACTTTAAAATACTTCAAAATATTTAAATATACTTAAAATTACTTTGAAATACTTTAAATTACTTCAAAATCCTTTATAATACTTTAAAATACTTTGAATGACTTCAAAATATTTAAAAGTATTGAAAAATATTGGTTTTCCAAATATTTTTAAAGAAGTATAATCCTTCTAACTACTTCAAAATATTTTAAAATACTTCAAAATATTTAAAAACACTTCAAAATACTTAAAATGGTTTTAAAATTATAAATAAGGATCTCTTGAGTAATTTAAATTCTATAGGTAATTATTTTTAAGAAACTTTCATTATTTCAAAAGTAATTTAAATTATTACAAAATATTGAAAAATTCATTCTTTAATTTAAAAAATATTAAAAAAATATCCTGGAAATTTTTCTATTTTTCTCATGGAAATCAAGGAAAATTCATGAAATTTTGTGAAAAAAGATCGAGAAAAAGATTTGTAGAAACCCTGTTTAATCAGTGTTCCACGATTTATTTAACAACTTCGTAAAAGGGTGAGGCAAAATAAAACCTTTGAAAGTTGTAAATAAATATTTAAAATCTTCAAAAATAGCAAAAATTTGTTTCAAAACAATTGTGAACTTCATTGTCATTTCGTCCCTCTTTTCTCTCTTAATTTAAATCTGTTAAAATTTGACTGAAATTATTGACACACTTTTGGCTACTTAGTAAAAAGTGACATTATTAAAAATGACTGCAAATCACTGAAATTTAACTAATTTAATAACCATAATGATTCAAATCATTCTGATTCAAATCACAGACACTGATTTAAAATTAGTGAAATTTTGAATATGATTTTGAGATTTGGAAAAAAGGTGCGTATTTTCTTGAAAATGCCGCTTGAAAATGTACTTGAAATACACACGTGTAGGTTCTAGACCCTACTTCTCGTGAAATTTTCTGTCTGGAATTTTGAATGGCTCCCATGAATAGTATCTTATCTCTCTGTTGCCGACCGAAATCATTATCTTCCTCATGCAAATGGTGATAAGATTTTTTTGTCTTCAATGGTCGAATATAACTCACATGGGGCGTTATAATGTCTTGCGAATCTGTTTTGTAACTCATTTATTTCCTCGAGATAATTCTATTAATAACGTAATTATAATTATAATTGAATGGATTTTTTAAAACATCAGTGTTTAACATGTGTCCTAGTTCAACACACTAAATTATTCAAATTTATATTGATTTTTAGTTAATTGTAACAAGAAACACAATTATAGCAACATTTTGGTTAAAACTACCAGAATTCTGGTCATTTTAACAAAATACAATTTTTAAAAAACATACAAAAGTTTTCAACCAAGTCGGAGTCCACAATGCTTTTTGATTAACGATTTCAATTAAACATATATTTTTTCGATTCATTTTATTTATTTATATTTATTTTTTCTTTTCCGTTTTTATCTCAAAGGTTTTTTTGAAATTTATTTACTGCGAGAAATTTACAAGAAAAGTTCATGTGCTTTAACAAGAAAACAAATTTTATAAAAAAAATGTAGGCAAGAATGTTTATTTACTCTGTATGATGAAAATTTGTTTGAATCGTTGATAAAACGTTGTCAACTTCAAGCAGGTCATTTTTATTGCAAAATCTAAATTGAATCAGCGAAATTTCATAATTTTGAAATCTGTACTGCAACTCAGCGAAAATTCCACTGAGAATCAGCGAAAAGTCGCTAAGTTTGCAGCACAGGATTCGCTATTATGGTGGAATTTCAATAATTCGGTTTAAAGAGTATAATAAAAATTGCAGTACAGTATTGTAAAAATTGCAATTCAGTATGGTAAAAATTGCAATACAGTATGGTAAAAATTGCAATGCAGTATGGTAAAAATTGCAATACAGTATGGTAAAAATTGGAAAACAGTATAGCAAAATTTGTAAAACAGTTTTGCGAACTTGTAAGAGTATGATAAAACTTGTAAAACAGTCAAGCAAAACATGCAATACAGTATGGTAAAATTTGCTAGGCAGTCTTTTAAAACTTGTTAAACAGTATAATAAAATTTGCTTAACCACCGCCTTTTACACATGATAAACAACACAATAATCCATGTATAAATTGTCTTTCCACGTTATTAAATACGTAATTTACGAAGGGACATTTGGGTTAAAAAATGAGAATGAACTTAAAGGGTACGGTTGGAAGAATGGTCGTCTACACTTAGAGGAAAAAGCAATGTAGCCATTTGTCAAGTCTCTGGAGCTTTTTCTTGCAAAAAGTCCGACCTTATAGAGTTCGACGATCTCGTCGGTCCAGTGCTTGGCACGTAGAGGAAGAAATCTCTTTGAATGTAGTTGTAGTTGTTCGCGCCTACGCGAGCAGGTATGGCATGAGCATGCTTCTATCAATTATCGAGTACCTACCTGTCGGATACGCTCGAGTAGCTACATGTCACTATCAAGGACATAATTTTAAAAGGTTTACGCGACTGCGTCCTTAAACTTGATTCATTCCCTGTGATGTCCTGATCAGCGTCCACGACACATTTTTCAAACATCCCAGCCATAATAAATCTTTAAATCGGTTCAGTCTGTCCTCAACGACATTTTACTCATTAAATAATTACACGGCTCGTTTCTTTATTTGCAAATTTCTTGCAGACGGAAACTTTTAAAAACGATTCTTTTTAGAAATTTTGTATTTTTAATTTCAATCGATTTATATCTTTGAGTCGAAATTTAAGACCTGAATAAGCCTGTTGAAAATTTTTGTTGGAGGAAGAGATTTAGTTTTTTGGGAGGGAAGAATCTTTTTTGTATTTGAAACCTGTTTGATCTTTGAAGTAATTTATATGGTGCTGATTTTAAAGGGTTTATGAACAGTAGAGAAATTATCGTTGTTTGTAAATTTTTAAAGTGGTTTTGAATAACCTTTAACTAGACCATTTCCTATGCAATTTTTTGCGCTGAATCCAAATACAGTCGCAGAATTACGCTTTATGCGATATTTTAAGCTAAAAGTGTGAAAATGGAGGCAAAATTGTACAACCTTCATAGTAGATAATAAATTTTTTTGGAACCTTGGCACAAATTTTATCCTCTTCTCTGACTTTCAAAATCTTCTTTACTTTCTTAAATTCGATTAATCCTTGCTGAGATGTAGAAATTTGAATTATGTGCGATTCACACTACAAAATTGATGATATTGAAGTTTACAACTATTTTCGTGTATGGAAAACTAAAATGCTTATCATTAGGGGTGTCTTGGGATCGCTGATTACGAATTTTTAAAGCTAAAGAAGAGCATTTGAAGGTGAAATCTGTGCCAATGTTCGAAAAAATTTATTGTCGATTATATAGGTAGATTATTAAATTTGATCAAAAACGTCCACTTTTGGGTTAGAATAGCTCGTAAATTTTGGGCGTTGGAGCAATAATGTAATGCAATAGATTTTACTTGGAAAATTCTTTTCTATCTTCTGAAAAAGTTTTGAAAAACACCCATTTTTATGATTCTATTTTGTTTCATGCTTAATATTTCCCTGAAGTTTGCTGTTGAACTTAAAACAAAATTCGCTTCCTTGTAAAAATGTATTTGAAATGTAGAACTCAATGTATAGAAATTCATTCTTATTTTATTGACCCTTTTTTTCTGGTTAACAAATTTTTTTTGTTGGTTTTAGATTATGGTTGATTGATCATGTCAAAGATAATTTCATTCATATTTCGAAATCTTTAAATATTTTCGAAAACCAGTATTTCAAATTTAAATCAACGTTCTTCCGGTTATCAATAAAATTTTTAAAAATGACTTCTCTATAATCTCGACACACCTGAAAGTTGTCTTTTTACAAGATAGATTTATCAGATTTTGTTTGCTCTCGTATCGTGCTGCAAAAATAACAAGCTTGCTCTTCTCAGAACTTCGATAATTTTTTTTTCTTTCTTTTTGCTATTAAAGGAAGTGGATTTTGTTATCAGAATTAAAAATATTTTTTAGTCTGATTACGTGTCTTTAACAAATAAGGAAATATTTTAAGTAGACAGTACTCTAAATAGACAAATAAATACTTTAAATAGATAACCAAATAATAGGGTTTGGGATAATACTTCATGCATTTTCTGTGGAAGTGAAGAATTTTAATGTTTTTTATTTCTGTGGAAGTGAAAAATTTTATTTATTTCTAAGGAAGTGACATTTTTTTAATTCTATTTTTTTCTGTAGAAGTCAAAAATACATGAAACGCTAAATGTATTTGTTGATTGAAAACGGATGATTTTTTCTACATGTAATTTATATGTAACGCACTCCGAAGAAAGGGAGCTTTGAAGGAAAAAATTGTAGGTTATGTTTGATGGTAGTTTTAACTCGATTAAAGCTTCCTTTTTAATTATTTGCAGTCGGAGTTTGTCTTGTAATTATACACACAAAGTGTTCATAAGAATCTTCCTTTGATTGCGAAGAATTAAAAACGAATTTTTAAACAATTTAGAACTATCATCAACATGACTGAACATTAAACATAACCTATAAACGTTTGCTTCTAAGGTTCCTTTCTTTGTAGCGCGACACATATGTTCGTTTAGAGTTGACTAAAAATAAAAGAATTGTGTAAGTAAATCAGTGATACTGGAATTTTTAAAATATTTTGGATCTGGATGATTTAATTTAAATCTGAATGATAAAAAGTTTTTTCAAAATTATAATTTAATTTCAATTTTTTAAGTTTAGATTATTTTCTACATCCCTAAAAATACCTAAATAATTGTAAAGTACCTAAATTGTAAATACACGAATCCGAGATGAATAACAAGACGCAGAAATAAATCCTACTTCCTCAAGTGCATGAGTCGGGAAAAAGAAATTATTTTTAGAACAAAAGAAAATTGTCTTCTTTTTTAAAATTGAAAATAAGTTCTCTAAACGGATATCTATCTATTTTGAATAGATTTACGATCAGTCTAAGCAAATATAAACCTCACAATCTATCAATTATATTTGAGAGGATAACAAAGGCAAATTATTGAATGATTGAAATTGTAGGGAAATGTTGACTTTTTTATTTGTCCGGGAGCATGTTGATCCAGTTGATGTTGATCACCCACTATAGAATCCCTTGCTCTAGTGAAAGTATTTTAAGAAAATTGTCTTTGAAGATAGGAGAACAGCTGTGTGACCGCACACGTTTTCACGTCAATCAGATCAATGAAAGTTCTGCTTGGATGCATGGCTTGTACACTAACGGTAAATTATATCACAGGACAAGGCATTTCATAAATGGCTCCCTACAGATAGAAGACGCAGATGAATAAGGACCTCTTTCTGATCGTCACCCCAAGTAGACCAGATTCTAGAGGGGACCTTCATCTTACCCCCCAAAACCCTTCTTCGCCAAGCTTGCAACACGTTAGAACACGTTCTGTGTATACAAGAGCATTTTCCTCTCTTTATCGCACTTTATATAGTTTATTTTGCTGTCTTTTTTCTCCACTTCCTCTCTCTATATTATACTATGTACAGTTTACTGCTTTACTTGTTCTTCCCTTGCCATCAAGGCTCTCCACGGTTCATCGTAATGACCTTGAAGTCCAGGAAGCAGCTCGTGCGCCTTACGTCTATTTCCAGAGTTGGAAATTAACTATCCTCGAGGAAATGCCATAATGTGCTTGTGTACTTCCGCTCAATTCCCCGACTCTTGTCGATAACTGAATTAAACTTGATTAAATAAACTCCATTCATGAGCATCCTTCCGATGCTGTATGTTACTCGGATTTTGTCGTTTTTCGACTTTTTAAATTGGCTTTGTTCATGATTTGGTGAATTTTGGAAAGCTCTTTTTACATGAAACTAGTCAGAAACCGCACCTTTTTAATACCTTCTCATTATTGGTGATAATGTAAAAAAATGAAAATACAGTCAATTGTTTTCGATGTATTCAGTTTATTTTTTTAAAAGATTTTGAGAAATTACGCTAAAATGTACTGAAAGAAAATCCTGGTAAAAATTTCTGTGCTGTTGTAAAAGTGCCATAATTACAAAGTCACCAAATTTTTATCGTGCTGTTCCAAAATTTTTGGCTAGATTCATAATTGTCTAGTGTTTTGCCAAGAATTTCTTTCGCATTTGCAGAATACACGGAAAGAAAATTCTTAGTTTCTAGTATAAGTATTGTATCTTTATCGCATCCACACTTTTGTACCAAAAAGGACAGTCAACATGCATTTAAAGCAAAAATTTCAACCTAAAATTGAGTGAGCACACGCTATTTTAAGAGAGGACCTCTTATTTTAAAAGTATAAGAATAGGGATGCGAGAAAGGTACGGGATGCTTTACACTAGAAAAGCTAGACTTTTCTTTCCGTGTAGCACATGAATTATTAAAGAATTTTTCTTTCCTTATAATTATTTGAGTCGTGATTTGATTTCATTCTTTCTAGATCATTAAAAAATCCTTCATTTTTCAGCCTGAGTTCAATCTGAGTTGCTGATTAGTTAAAATTTCATTAATAATAGTAAAAAAATGCTGATTAGCGGTTCTAGATTTTAAAAAATTGCAAAATTTTTTATGATTTAGGTGCGAAAGAGTTGACTATTGTTGGATGGTTTTATCGATAATGTTTAGATGCCGTTGATTGTGATCGATATTTGGTTTTAAAAAAGAATAGATGCTTTCAATCAAAATGAATAAGGAAATTTAGTAATTATGATAGGTTTGCTTTCGGAAGGATGGTTAGTTGGTTTTAATAATGATATGATGATATGATAATGGCGAGGATAATGGTGATAATTTGGTTCTATTAGAGAAGGTTAGATGGTTTCATCCCTCTTTTAATCGGGTAAGCGTTGTCGTCTAAAATTGTCTAACTGGATGCCTAGTAAAAACTAGGGGAAGCTCTTTCTGTAGCACAAGAATAGGGAGAACTTGGCGAAGATAGAACGTTGATAATGATGATCAGAGGCTTTTCATAAAGATGGTTATACAATTTTAGTAAAGACGGTTAGATGCTTTTAATAAAGATAGGTAGATGCTTTTAATAAAGATGGGTAGATGATTTTATTAAAGATGGTCAGATTATTTTAATAAAGATGGGTATATGCTTGTAATAAAGATGGTTCGATGGTTTTAATATACATGGTTGGATGCTTCTAATGACGAGGGTTGAATGCTTCTAATGACGAGAGTTGGATGCTTCTAATAGAGATGGTTGGATTCTTTTAATAACGATGGTTGGATGCTTTTAATAAAGATGCGATCATATGCTTCTAAGAAAGATGGTCTTAAGCTTCTAATAAAGATGTTTCAATGGTTTTAATGTACATGTTGAATAGTTTTAACCACTAGGCTACCAGAAAACCTAAATTTC
>WNHD01012044.1:0-10274 GCA_011057455.1 Ganaspis sp. Gsp50 | reverse complement strand
TTTTTAATTAAGCTTATTGTTCTTTAATAGTCCATTATTTTGCAACTATTTAAAGAGGTTTGTCCGTTTGAGTCATTTTCTATTTATTTTTACCAATAATTACAGCTACACAAAAGTAACGTTTCGTACAAATTTCTTATAAATGAAATGCGACCCTAGAATTTCGTCATTTATATTAAAAAGAAATTATTTAGTTACAAAATATTTTTAGAATGAAATTTTTCCACCCTCTAATGGGGAATCTATTATATTCGTATTTCTATTATATTCTAATATTATATAAACAATTTTCAAACATAACATATGCAAAATATATAATACTATATTGTTGTTATTAGTAATTATTAGTTGTTTTATTATTTTTATTGGTATTATTATTATTACTTTATTATATTACTTAATTATTAATTTATTATTACTTAATTATTAATTTATTATTACTTAATTATTAATTTATTATTACTTAATTATTACTTAATTATTACTTTATTATTACTTAATTATTACTTAATTATTACTTTATTATTATTACTTAATTATTACTTAATTATTACTTTATTATTACTTTATTGTTACTTTATTATTAAATGATTAATTAATAAAATATTGTTATTCTTTTTATTATACTGATCGATTTAAACTCTACGTTTCTTCAAAATACATTATTGCTGTTTAACTTTCTTATGGATAGAAACCCGGTTACGTCAAATAAATCAATTTTTACTCTTTAAATAAGAATTTTTATGATTCTGCGCATAACACATGTGCAAAGTCATCAATGATCAGATGAATAATAGTTCATTACAAACCAATGGGGTCAGGAGTTTAATGACACAAGGAATCATTGTTTCACGTTTAAAAAAAATGTTTTGTTTTCTCCATATGGCAGAAAAGAGTTTCGCTTTTGTTGAAAAAGATGTTTAAAAAGATTTTGTTTTACATTCGAAAAAAATGTTTCAAGTTATAGGAAATGATTTTATGCATAGAAACTTTTACGCGCAGTAACAATTTCCATCCATGACAGATCCTTTTAATGCTTTTGCGTATAAGTAAAAGTTCTAAAAGAATCTTTCGTTTGTGCGAGTAAATTGAACCGCAATTATCATGCAGACTGTACATTAAATTACATTCATATTTACGCAGAATGACGAGTTTACATAAGAAGGATAACAGGTTTGCAACTGCACTTTTTTCCTGTCACATCATCGTATTCGCATTAAAAGTATAAAATGTCTAACTTCTTTACGAATGTCTTCGAACTTAATTAAAAAATGAATCACACGCTAAGAAATAAAAATCGAAATATCGATAATATAAAGATACATACAAGTTATTTGGTATTGATATATTTTAAAAGCAGAGACGGGAGAAGTATTTATGCAGATTATATATTGATACCATTCCATCGTGGATATGTTCCCGTTTTAGGAACACATCTCCCATTCACTTTTCTTGACCTTCACTATTTCGTTATTAGTAACCAAAAGAGTTTCAATTTCCTAAGAGTAGCCTGGATTCCAAGTGATATCGATTTAAGCTGTAATCACTATTGCATTATGAATGACAGTGATGGAACTGGTTCAATCAATCAGCCTTTTCTTATGGAACCGGATTTCTGCATACCACTCATCAGTTTCAATATTATTCTTCATTTCCTTCTAAATCAGAGATCAATAAACATTTAAATCAATCATCAGTCAAATAGGGTGCACTTAACGTCTTTAGGAAATTGAAAGTAAATATTACCCTTTCAAAATCGAATTCTAAAAAATGCGTATATAAACTTTCTCATTCCATAACACGATAAATGATGCGCATTTCAAATTACCCTTAATTAACCTTATATATAATCACCGCAAATATCTGAAAATTGAAAGTGACAAACGATCGTGCAGAAGCAAAATTAGAAGCAATTTGTAGTTGCTGAATATTCATGATAGATATTTGTAATAATTGCAATCAGTTTACCATCTATGCTTGTGTAAGTATAAGAGTTTACATACTGCAACATTTTTGTGCTTTAGGACGTTATGTACGCATTATACGTGTACAGATAGACATATGTAATGTAATTTAACTACAATGCCCATTAATATAAAACATGTTTAAAACCCTATATATGAAATTTGTCTATATATTATGAGATATCATACGCAGCGAAAATTAAACATATTTTAAATTTCCATGGATTCAAAAAATGTGAAAATTCGCATCCAATTGCATACTATACAACACGAGAAAAAGTAAGTGCTATTTTAACACTAAAATCGTGTTAAAACAATATGAAACAAATATATATGTATACATTAGAATTGGGTACACATTAGAATTGTGTAGACATTAGAATTGTGTAGACAATAGAAATGTGCAGACATTAGAATTGTGTAGACATTAGAATTGTGTAGATATTAAAATTGTGATTCTAATGTCTATATACATTAGAATTGTGTAGTTATTAGAATTGTGTATACATTAGAATTATATACACGAAAAAAAAGAATAGAGCCATTTACAAAAATAAATACAAGTTAATAGAAACCTTTTTGGGCGCTATCCATTATTGAAAGAGCGATTTCTTGATTAGAAGATGAAGCCAGAAGCGTACATTCTCACCTCTTGATATATGTATGTATATTTTATAAGACTCGAATGATCTAGAGTGAAAGCGACATCACCATCATCCAACACGAATAAGTTAACTTGCCGCAATAATTATAAAACTTATGTTCCGCAGGCGATTCACATATTTCCCTTCCAGGCATGCCGGGTCTAATGAAACCGAAAATCGTAATCGTTGATCCAATCTATTGATGGATTGATCAAACTTTCTCACGATCTAACACCGATTGCACGCTATAATTCGCTATTGATATACATTTTCTAATAAATGCAACCTTTTGCTATAAATGGAGCAAGATATTTCAAATTTTTTGTTCAAAACTGCTGTTAAACAAAACCATTGAAAATTGGAATGATTTCAATTTGGATAAAAAGAAATTCGGCTCATTAAATCGATGGAATTTGTTATTATTATTATTATTATATTTTTTCATAAAAAATTCATGATTATCTTAAGCTAATTTTTAAATTCAAAGACAAACTTTTTATTTCTCGATGGTGAAACTATTTCATTATAATTAAAACAATCCAATAAATATCCTTCTAATTGCGTGAGAAACTTTATTTCAAGATTAGCAATTGATTGCTCGGTTATAAATTCTCTGGAAAAATGTACATTTAAATGTCATTGTACACGTTTTTGAAGATGTGGAAAAAAGTTTAGCTTTTGGATTTAGAAAATATTGATGGGAATGTAATAATGAAGACAAAAACGACGGATTAAGGTTAAATAAAAGATGCAGTGAGACCAAGAAAACCATTTGTCTTTCCTCAAATATGACAGAATGATAATAATTGAGGACAAATTAGTTGTGTCCTAAAGTGGATGATTTTTTTGTACAAGTGTTGTCATTCGTTGCAATAACAAGAATCATTAACTGGATGAAAAAACAAGTGAAGAATCTATTGAATTCCATGTTTTCTAAAACGTCCTAATTGCAAATTAGTGGTAATTGCTCTATCCCAGAACACTAATAATCGTGTCGAAATTGAAGCTGTGTGAGAGAAAAACTTGCTCTACGTCAATTTGTGAAGTTTTCTCAAACACTCGAAGGTTCATCTCTTTCCTTGAAAAGCAGTAAGATGCAAATATTGGACTTATATTTTTGCAAATGAATATATGAAAAATTGCCAATGGAAATTTATTTTTGTTTCTAATAATCAGAATTGTAGGTCAGTTCTCTCATGATTGTTGTTAGAACATAGATTCTGACCTTCAATGTTTTTGAAATTATTTTTGAACCTATTTTATATTTCTATACGTCAAGATCTTTTTATTTTATATTGCGTTAGACAAAACGGTTTCTAGTTGAGAATTTTAAGAGCGATTTTATCTTTTGTCTTCTTTGTATAAAGTTTTTGGTGAGTTTTTTTCGTTCAGAGTCGGATACTGTTAATCTATTAGCGCTTCAAGACGTTACTGGTTATCAGACAAATATTATTCTCAACTCGTACCGTTTTACCGACATTTTAATAATACCTACTAACATATTTAGCCTAAATTCAATGCTGACACTGGGTTTTCGATCTGACCATGGAACGGTCGTTTCGTTAGCGATGCTTTACACGGCTTTGTAAAGTAATAATAATTTACAAGTTTGCTCAGAGGAATGTCAATTTCTCTTTTCTACCACAACAATTTGAAGATTTTTTTTCGTATTCAAATGAAACTCTCAGAAATTTAACTTTTTAAATAGAACCACTTTTTTCGGTTCGTTCATTTAAAACAAGTGTTTATCAATAACCCATCTTCTATTCGATTAAATAACAATTTTCAAACGAGTTTTACATTTAGAAAAATAATTAACTCGACAGATATAAACTTCATTATTAAAAATCCTGATAAGATAATTTTTGTAAAATGTTAATAAAAATACTCATTTATAAATTGAAATGGAAACTTTTTAAAACACGTGTAGAATCTTTATTATAATTTAATATACATATTAACATATGATAATAATCGATGATAATATAATACTTTGACAAGTTGAATGTCATTATAAATTGTAAATATAAAATGTTCTGTCTTTTATAAATTGTAAATATAAAATGTTCTGTCTTTTATAAATTGTAAATATAAAATGTTCTGTCTTAATAAGTTGTAAATATAAAATGTATAAATTGTGAATATAAAATGGTCTGTCTTTATAAATTTGGGATATTTTCGAGTAATCAATTGTTTATGAATAATTTTGGAATTAAAATAATTAAAATTATGGATTGTTCTATTTATTACTGAAGCGAAAAAAACAGACGTGAAGGTTAATAAACTCAGTATTCTGGTAAGGTGAGTTTCTTGAATCTTGGACAAAAAACGGATACAATCTTATAAAGCAAAAATAAAGTAAATTGGAATCTAGTAGAGTTATGTGATAAGAGTGGGAATTATACGAAGTATAACTGGTCATATAAGTTATATTTATGGCTCAGGATAAATGTCCCAATAATCGACATCATTTCGAGATAAATCTCATCTTTGAAACTTGTGCAAAACAAAGAATTCTTGATTCAATGCTTCTTTAATTTCTTTTGTTTTCATTAACATAGAAATCGCATATCAACATTTTTCTAATAAAATTAATGGATCATTATTTCACATTTTTCTCGCGTTATATTTTTAAGTATAAATAAGTAATGGATCAATCATTTTATGTTTTTGCATAATTGATATATCGTTAGACTAAATTGAACTTAACTTAAAATAAGTACACTTATTTTAAGTTTTTTTTTAAAATAAAATAAAAATAAGTGTACTTATTTTAAGTTCAATTCGCTCTGAGTTATTTAACACAAATGTGAAATTCACCTCATTAAAAGACACTTTTAGCGAATAAAAAAAGTTATAAAAGTTGGAAAGACAGTTAAATGACACGAAAAGACTATTAAGTTTTGCATAAACATTCTCAATTTACTAAACGGTTTATACATTACTTTATTTAACATTTGTTATTTTAACAAATTGTAAAATGGAATACAATTTTTAGTGTAAAATTGAAATAAATCAATTTTTATAGTTTCGTAGTATGCTAAAAATGCTAAAAGATATATTTTAATGTAATAAATAAAGTAAGAATAAGAGTGACAACAAAAAATCGGTTTTTCGGTTTGAAAATGTACCTATAACTACGTTTAGTTAAAATGATTATGACATTGAAATGAATATGTGTATAAAATGACCCTCATTTCTTTTTGAACGTTTAATTTTCTAGAAACAACATTTTAATAATCGAGTGCTTTTTAATTTGTTTTTTTCATAAAACATACATTCGTTACATAAGCACATTTGAGGAGTAAGCGAACAAAAGTGGATAAATCCACTTTTTGACATTTCGAGATAATTAAATAAATGATGTTATTAACACATAACCATTGAAGTTTATATTAAAGTAAAAAATAGTACCTAATTATTTAAATACGATTGTGCTTTTTAGTTTAGGAAGTGTTTTTACTAATTAAACTTAATTCTACAAAGGAAATTTAAAGGTTTCGATTATTTCTTCTATTCAAAATGATTAAACAATTATAATTCAGTTTCGTCGTCAAAATATTTTTAAATTAGAAATTCTATGTGAGCAAAATTTTTTTCTGAAATTTAACAGTGGTAGATCATTTTGCAAGATCCTAAATATATAAGATTTATGATTATCTCAAATTTTTTAAAAAATTTATTTATCAGCTTTTGTTTGCTTACTCCTCATTTCTCCAAAGTATTTTTCCATCAATAAAGTTTAAAAAAATGCGTTTCCAAAAACTTGTTTCTTATCTACTTTTATCAAAACTCGTTCATTACTATATTGATATGTAGTTTCATTAAGCAATTAACACTCTCGATTTTTGATTACTTTTAAATCGCTTTTTAAAATTGAAGCACAAATTATTAATTCGTATACGTGGCTATTGAGCGTGGGATTTTCTTCAAAAAGTCGCAAAATTCGACGCAAATGACTAAATTTATTTTGACATTCATTTCACATCAAAATGCGTTTCCGAGGACGCGCAATAAATATATACGTTATATGTAAAATATATGGGAAAGACAAAAATTTCAATTAAAATTCACGTCTAAGAAAGTTATACTCATTAACATTTTGTCTTCTTTTTAATATACGAATATCAAAACCCATTTATTTATTACGCTTTCAATGTCATTGTGCATAAATAATAATGGTAAGAGAATTATGAAATAAAAATTGTCACGTTCGTTAAAAATATCCTTAAAGTATTGAGTGACAGTCAAGGTGGTGCTACTTGTATGACAAACATATTCAGGTCGATAAAAGATTAATCTAGATCAATGGATTTTGTAAAGTGACGAGAGAAAGTCAAATTTTTATTTTTTCATCAAATAAAAAGTATAATTCAAGCATGTCTTGTTATAAAACATTGTCAAATATTCTTCATTTTAATTAAAGTTTAAATTAATAGTATAAATTAATAATTGAAGTGTAGTAAAAATAAATAATAATAAATAATAAATAATAATATTAAATAATAAATAATAATAAATAATAAATAATAATTAAATAATAATAGATTTTGCAGTTTTTACATACTCTCTAAAAACAAAGTTGAGATTCAAAATTACTTGGAAAGTTCTTAGAAGATTAATTTTTAGTTGATACATATAATATGTTGGAATAAATAAGTAAAGAAATCGTAATCGATATATAACTTTGCTCAAGAATAACACATGTGCCCATTGGTATTCGTACATAGGGATAAGATAAGTATCAATTAAAATAAAATACATTTGTCTCGTTACATCTAAGGAATAAAAGAACGGATGTATATTTTATCGGGATCCAATGAAGTAACATCCAATGATCGCATGTATAGTGGTACATTTTTCGTCTTTATGTCTCGCTCAAGATAATCCTTTCCATTTTAGATATCGATCTGCATTAAAATCAGTCATTAGTCTACTACATCACAATACATCTTTTTCTGCGCGTTTCAAATTTACATGCAGTAGAACCCTCTGAATAGCAATTCCATGTTTTATTTAACATTTGCATATTCCTTCAAAAACAAATACTATATGTATACTACACTATGCATATTTACTGTTTTACAAAAAATTAGATTTACCAAGTAAATCTTTTTCAAAACAAATATGCCTCTAAAGGAATATTTTTCAAACGTTATTTGTAGCGTTACTGAATATAATATATGTATATAGATAATATCCAAAATAGAAAAAGACAATTATTAAAGTAAGACAAGTATAAGTTGAAGGTAAAAAGTAAAAAAACGAAAATTCTTTCAGGAGGTCCTACTGTTTCAAAGTAGGTACATTTTAACTCATTCAACTACCGTTGTTATTAACAATACAATAATCAAAATCGCAAACAGAACAGTTAAACTGCAATGCTATAAGTGTTGTTTAAATTATAGCTGAACTATTATTATAATGAGTCTTTGAAGAAACATTCACGGAATTTCAGCTTCAGCGTATTAGATTTCATAAAATTTTTCTCTCTGTAAGGCTATCCTTATCTAAAAGCATGGATGATAGTTACTTTTTTCGACATCTGAATACAACTTCCTTGCTGAAAGGGAAGTTATGGTTTTCTGATTTCTCGCTCAGTAATGTGAATGCCTTTTACCTATACTGCACAATCGTCTATTAGCAATTTATGTGTCGACGCAATTCTAATCAGTATAAAATCAGATGACCGCAAATCCTAAAGGACTAGGTCAGTGACCTTCGACGCATTAGAGATTTACAATTCCAACACGACACATATCGTTTTATTTGCTAAATCTTTATTAGCAAACGCAATTAAGGTGAATCCGCACTTTCATCTTGAACTTTTCTCACGATTTGAACGTGCACTTAATTAATTAGTGCTTTTAGTTACCACAATTAATTTACACTTCATTAATCGCCCATAAAAAGGGATAATTTTTTCTTATTGACCTAAAACGAAATAGTCATTCATTAAAGTTCTTAAACCATGTTTATTTCTTTTTAATCCAATTTATTAAATCAATATTCTTTATTGTTCCAAAATAATTTATACAAATACATTCGACCCCGAAACGTCTGATAAAACATAGTTCTTATCAATCAATGACCTTCATGCCCAAAAAACTTCAAACTTATATTAATAATAAAATAATTTGTGTAAATAATAATAAAATAATTTGATTAATTTTTGTATCAAGAATAAATTTGTTGTAGATTTTTTAAAATTTTATTAAACACTCATTAAGTCAAATAAAAGTTTTTTTGCCGATCACCTACAGGGAAAGTAAAAATTAAAAAGTTTAATGCAGACAATAATCTGTAATCCTTCTTTGAAGGCTGGGGTGACATCATCATTGTCGAATTTCGAACTAGGCGTGGATTAAATATTCAAAATTGCGTTTTGATCTTAATTTTACCATCAAGGTTCCATTGTCAAGTGATTGTGCGCACAATCACTTTATAAACTTAAGTTGATAGTTAAATGCAAATTTGCTCCAACGTACTTTCTAAATCTTAATCAGAATGATTGATAAAAATTGAGTTTAACTTGTAATTAGTAAACCTATTCAGGGGATAATTAACTAATTTATTATTAAAACTTATTTTTATAATCGTTTTTATTATTCTCTTTCAATTGTTCCATATGTTCATTTTTTATTTATTCTATTTAATGTGCTTTTCTTTACTTATACATTTTCCATCCTTTTTTGCTTCCTTATAGAGGAAGCATTGTAATTTTATTTTAACTTTCTGTTCGTTATATTTTATTTCATACTCTCCTCGATCTTATTTTGTTTCATTTTCAGTGTACGGATTTTAGATTTAGTATTTTACTGCTTTAGTATTTTAATTACTTTAGTATTTTAATATTATTATATTATTATAATTAATTATAATTATAAATATTTTTTTAATTATAATATGTATACACATATGAGTGCATCGAGAATAAAACTTGGTTAATAATGACGAACAAGAAAGGGTGAAAACTGTAATTATTTCAAAAGGTTAGTCACAGTGGCTCTTTTATAATGATTAAAAATAGTATGACTCCTGGATACTATGTGGATAATTAACGTATTTAAGTTTACTCTCATCTAATGGAGACATATAACTGAGAGAATGATACCGGTTTTAATGCGTGCCTGTATCTATGTATATGCAGCCAATCGTTTGAGGATTGCGGAAATACCACGCTTCAGAACAATTAGAACTTTATATTTATATATGTAAAAAAAACCTAAGTGCATGAGTAAAATAACTTTGATAATATTTATCTGCATATATTTCATGCATTGATATTTTTTTTTCAAAAGAAACCAGTTCTCTTCAGACAGATTGAAGCAATCGGTCAGATCTGATTTAAAATAAGTACTCTTATAAATCTTACCAGAAAGGTACTCATTTATTTCCTTTAATAAATGCTTTATAATTTTGCAAAGTTTCAATCACGAATAACACAATTTAGAAAATTGATATATGTGTATATAAAGATTTCTTACAGGAAGTGTGACGTCTTTCAAATATACAGCTTTAATTCTATTCATGGAACATCTCAATCACTGATTTGCTTCATTTTGTGTTTATTAATATCAATCTCAGAATATATTTATATGTAAACTAATCCAATTATTCCGTCCGGTGGTTACAAAGGGCACTGAAATTCCGGACGCCAAAAAAT
>WNHD01012043.1:0-10101 GCA_011057455.1 Ganaspis sp. Gsp50 | reverse complement strand
GGTGAACAAAACACTTTAATGAAATCAACCAAAATTTGTTAGAGGTAACAAAATTCCTCAACAAAATTAATTTGTTAACATTACATTGTCATTTTTCTCGCAGTGTACTATATTCATTCAAAGGAAAAAAATTCTGTTAATTTTCAATACAAGGGTGTATTGAAAAATAACAATTTTTTTGTAATTCGTAATTAACTAACTTAAGATAGTTTTTTCTGTTATTAAATTTTATAATAAAATAAAAAATAAATATATAAAATTTATAAACAATGCTTCCCTATGAGGAAACAAAATGAATAGATATACTATATAGTATTTTGCGAAATTGCAAAAGCTCAAGTACTAAAAACACAAAAATACCAAAGTACTATTCAAATGCTAGTGTACTTAATAATGAGGTTGGTGATCGTAACATAACCTCAAACCAAAGAAATGGTTTCTAACACAAAAAATAATAAAAAAATTAATTTTAAATAATCTTGGAAGATTTAGTCATACTTTTTTTTAAAAAAAAAGAGTTGAAGAAGAAGAATGTTGAAGAAAAATCTAGTGCATATAATAATTTTTTCAAAAATTCGTCCTTTTTCTACCTCTCAGACAAAAGTTGCAATTTTCATCCAATTTTTATAAAAAAAAGGCTAATTTTAATCATTAAGACATAATAATGATTTGCAAAAGATTTGTTTGCAAACGCATGTAACTTCTTTATATACACAGAAAAAAATAAGTCTTGTTTTTAGTCCACTTGGACTAAAATTTACCCTCATATGTCTTGTTTTTAGTCCACTTGGACTAAAATGTATCCTCAAATGTTTAATTTTAAGACCAAAACTTGACTTGATTCATCTTTTAGCCAAAATCCGAACTAGTTTTTAGTCTTTTGAGGTTATGTCTCGGTCACCAGCCTCCTTAAACACTATGGTATTAAAAAATACTCACATCGTGGTATTAAAATATAATAATTACAACAGCATGGTATAAAATAGGTATAATTAGAAAAAAATAAGTGCTATTTTAACACGAAAATCGTGGTAAAACAATACACTGCAAAAAATGGTGTCTTATTTTAAGACGTTTAGACATTTTAAGACGTTTAGGGTGTATTCCTTATTGGTGGAAATAACCTAAGACGCTTCCTTATTGGTCCAAATTTTAAGATGGCAATAAACGTCTTAAAAATGACCACCTAAAAGTCTTAAAAATGACCACCTAAAAGTCTTAAAAATGACCACTTAAACGTCTTAAATAAAGACACCTATTTTTACAGTGTACGAAACAAACATAAAGTGAGAGGGCACCACCGTCTATTTTCTTTAGCATTGATTCAAAATAACACGAAACGGATTTGAACCAATTTTTTCCGCAATAACACCATGATAAAAAATACATACATTAACACCATCGTGTTAAAAATACGATGTACGGTGTTAACAACACCGTGCATTAACACCATCGTGTTAACAGTACCAAAACACCAAAGTGCAATAATACTAAACAATTAAAGTATTTCAGAAGTTATATTCGAGAACACCCTAAACGAAATATTAAAGTTGCCAGGTAAAAAATGAAGAGTTTTAAAGAGCAGAAAGTTTGGGAGAATGGCGGTGGCTAGTGGGATGGCAGCACCTACCATTCTGAGGCAGAAGACTAGCGATCCAAGTTTTTGGGATGGAGAAAAGAGGAGAAAGCTCTCCATCGCAGTCCGTTGCCTCGACCAGAGGGTTGGGAGTTGGGAGGGTGGTTTTGCGAGTGTTTTGCGCACGCGCAGGACAGAAACACCCCCATACAAATCCCACCATTTCAGCCCTGTGATTCCTCTCTCGCGCGCCACCCCTCTATTGATTTTGTTACATCCAGCCTCAACCCCGACGCGGCCTCAACGACCCTCGCGAAACAGGGACGTCGGTACGATACGCGCCGATGCGTACATGCCGGCATACGTATGTATATTCAAATACATATCACCGTTGCCCGCGTAAATAATACCTACTTCACTCTCTTGTTTAAATGCCTGCCACGTCATCCAAAAGATCACGATTTCACCAAATTTTACTTCCAAATTGTTTCAAGCTCTCTCTTTAACAAAATGGTCTCTGTACCATATCTGCAAAACCTATCTATCTATCTATCTTTCTATACTATCTATCCATCTATCTTTCTATGTATCTATGTATCTTTCTTTCTATCTATCTATGTATCTATCTATCTACACTGAGAAAAATGTTTAGTTGATTCAAAATTAACGTGGTCAATTAAAGAATGTGTTTGAATCAAATAAATTTTATGTGAATTAAACAAAAATGTTGTTTGAATTAAACAAATTTATATTTAAAACAAAGAAAAAGACCAAATTTATTCTATGTTCGACTGTATAGTAAAGTGAAAATATATTTAATTTGAGTATATATTTGTTTAAATTGAATATAAATTTGTTTTGGTCCAACAAAATTTATTTGAATCAAACAAAATTTTCTTTAAATCAAACAAATTCTTTGTTTGATTCATTTATGTTTGAATTAAATAAATTTTTATATTCAAATCAAACAAAAGTTTCTCTCAGTGTATTTGTAGGAGAATCTTCGCAAAATTTGTAAATCGTTAGGCAATGTTTATCTAGAGTAATGTTTTTTATTTGCGATAGTTCTTTTTACTATTTGCTGTAATACTGTTTAGTGTAGTATACTGTTAGTATACTGTTTACTGTAGAACTGTTTTCTGCGTAGTACTGTTTACTGCAGTATTTTTACTAGAGAACAATTCTTTATTTCGTTACGATTTGTAATCAAAAAATTAACTTTCGATAGGTTCCCTTTTTGTGCATTTTTTTAATCTCTGCACTGTAAAAACATCTTAAATTAAAACACTTGTTTTTACAGTGTGAATTACGATTTGTTTTCAAAAAGCAAACCTTCCTATCTCGAATTACAATTTTTCTTCAAAAAGCTATGTAAACTTTTAATTTTATTGTTATCATTTTAATTTTTGCGTGTACTGATCCAAAAATTTACAAATTAAAACTAAGTCGCTTTATTTTTCTTTTGAAAATCAAAATGCTTGGAGATTAGTTTTTTTTTCTTTTAGTCTAATTTTGATGTTAAAATCATACTTCAACAGAGAAAATTCAAATAAAAATTGACAGGATTTTAAATTTGTAAATATATACTTTTAAGACCATAATTAGAATTACTTCAGTTGCAATTAAAAAGTAGAATTGTTTTTTTTATGTTATGAGATGAAAACGCTTTCAGCCTCGTTTTCACTTTGCAAACTAACTTTTAAATTTTCGCGGGCTAACAAGTAGTGGATGGTAGAAGAACGAAAACTTCCAAAGTTGTCCACCAGAGCGCGAATCGAATTCTCTCGCAGACTACTTCTATGCTAGAGGGTATAAAAGTAGTACTTATCACTTTTGTAACAACCTTCACAAAAAATAAATATTTAATTGTTAATTACCACTAAAACTTGCAACTTACATTCAATATTAATAATTTAAATATTAACCATACGAATATTAGTTATTTTAATATGACTAGGTAAATAGAAAGTTAATGGTTTAAACATAAATAATTGAAATAAATACGATTAGAATGTAAATAATTAAAATAAACACGTTTGTAATGTAAATCTTAAAATGAACATGATTATAATGCGAGGGGTAATTCACTAAATCTTAAAATAAACATGTTTATAATGTAAACAATTAAAATAAACATTATTATAATGTAAATACTTAACGCTATGTCCAAGAACTCAGTTGATAATGTAGGAATCTACCTTAATTTTTACTTTTTCCTGAAATTTCTTTTTAAAAATAATAATAAATGCGATTATAATGTAAATAATAATAAGAGATTATAATGTAAATAATAATAAGTGATTATAATGTAAATAATAATAAGTGAATATAATGTAAATAATAATAAGTGAATATAATGATAATAATAAGTGATTATAATGTAAATAATAATAAGTGAATATAATGTAAATAATAATAAGTGAATATAATGTAAATAATAATAAGTGAATATAATGTAAATAATAATAAGTGATTATAATGTAAATAATTATAAGAATTACAATAAAAAAGGAGAGAAAATTGTAAATTAAAATGTAAACTAAAATAATTATTATTATTTAAATGCAAATTTTGCAAGTAATTATGATTTGATGTAAAAGATTTTTAATAATTATTACTTAAATGTAAATAATTGAAATAATTATGACTTGAATGTAAAATATTTTTAATAATTATTATTTAAATGCAAATAATTGAAATTATGATTTAAATCCAAAAAATTCTAATTAAAATCTAATTAATTGGTTGTTTGTTTTTGTTCATTTTAATGGTTTGATTAATTGTTTAATTAATTGTTTAATTAATTGTTTGATTAATTGTTTAATTAATTGTTTAATTAATTGTTTAATTATAATTGTTTGATAAATTGTTTAATTACTTTTTTATTAATTGTTTAATTAATTGTTTGATTAATTGTTTGATTAATTGTTTAATTAATTGTTTGATTATAATTGTTTGATAAATTCTTTAATTACTTTTTTATTAATTGTTTAATTAATTGTTTGATAAATTGTTTAATTAATTTATTTATTAATTATTTAATTAATTGTTTGATCAAATAAAAATTTATGATTAAAATATAAATAATTATAAATTATCAATGCAAATAAAAAATATACAGCCCAAAATTACGTTAAACCGTGATTCCACTTTGTGATAAAATTATTAGATGCAGAATTATTAAAACGGAGAAATAAATAACGAAAATTGTATATGAAAAGAGTTGAAAGTTTGTCGGTTCTGTGAAGGCTATAAAATTCTAGTCTCGTAAATCAGGAAATTTGGATTTTCCACTTTGCGAACGGAACCATTTGTATTCGAAATGACGAGTATTGCGTAAATGACTCGTGTTACCAGAAATTACCTCATGCCGTTGTATTTGCATGTACGTCACACACGTCATTTGCCAGTGACGCACATGCAAATATTAATCCCGCACCCCTGTCATACCATCCAATTCGAGATGAAGCTTTAAAAGTACCGAGTATCCACAACGCAAATTAATAATGCAAATGGCAGAGCAAAACCCGAATAAAAAATATTATATAGAACCAGATATATGTAGTTCGAATTAATCAAATTTATTAAGGTGTCTATTCATGTGTAGATATTAGCATGCTAATATCTACTCATGGCAATATCTATAGATATACGATATATCTACAAATGTCAATATCTACACATGCCAATATCTACACTGCAAAAACAGGTGTCTCATTTTTAGACGTTTAGACATTTAAGACGTTTAGGGTTTATTCCTGATTGGTGGAAATAGCATAAGACGCTTTCTTATTAGTCCAAATTTTAAGACACCAATAAACGTCTTAAAAATGATCACCTAAACGTCTTAAATCAAGACACCAGTTTTTGCAGTGTACACATGAATGCATTAGATGTCTAAAAAATTGCATGTTTGTTTGAATCAACCATAGTTTTAATAAAGTCAAAAATAACCGAGTGATAAATCCATATCTATAAGTATTTATCAATCAGATTTTGTTTGAACCAAATAAATATTTGTTTCTTTTGAAGAAACATCTATTTGAGCGTATATATCAAATAAATATTTGATTTAAACATTCTTTTGAGAGAATAGGGCTAATCTTTTTCATATTTTTTGTTATGAATGTAGCAAAACTGGATAAAAATACTTGAAGATTGTAAACACGTAGATATAATAAAATTATGTGGATGTTTCTGAATAGTTTTGGCTATAATTTGTTTTTCGTGTCTCTCGTGGACTTTTTATTTTCCTCCAGCTATACTCGGCTACTTTGGCCAAGTCTGCGTGCAGCGAACCAACCACCAAGCCACTCGGTGGTCCCCAACTAGTTCAAGTACCACGTGCTCGGTCCGCCCTTGCGCTCACGTCCGACCAAAAAGTACTCTCCAGAGCGTTTGCGGTGAATTGGTGGTGCTCAGCACGCTAAGACTCCTCGTCGCTAGTAACCATGGGGTTCTCAAGAGGCCCCATATGATACCCTGTGATAATTCCGCCTATCGAAAATCCCTCAACTACCGCACTAACCTTTCGAATTCTTCAAATCCTGTTTATCCATTACGATAGAAAATGCTCGTAATGATTGACAAAAATTCGCAGATTTATTGAGAACAATTTTGTAAACATAATTAGATCACATTCTTTTATTAATTCTTTCATCGTTTTTTGATATCTTTAACAAATTTTGTATATTTTAATCAATTTTTGTATATTTTCAACGCTTTGTGTAAAGTTTCGACAATTTTCGTATATTTTCAACAATTTTTGTATATTTTCAACAACTTTTTTATATCTTCAATAAATGTTTTACACAGGAAACACAAAATTTTAATTTTCAAGATGAACTTGAATTTTTACAGGCATATGCCTGTAGAATTCCAATTTATCTTAGAATTTAACAGATGATGCATTGAAAAACAACATTTTGTTTTTTTTTTGTATATATCTTTAACATATTTTTTATATTTTCAACACATCTTTGTCTCCAACATATTTTTTATATCTTCAATACATTTTTCATATCTTCAATACATTTTTTATATCTTCAATACATTTTCATATCTTCAATACACACAGTTCTTAAAATCAAAATGACTGAAAGCCAGCAGATTTTATGTCTTAAAACAAGATTAAGTCTGTTTTAGGTCTTAAAATCCAACTCTTGATGCTGAAATTTAGTTGAAATTGAATCTGATTCAGTCTAAAATGGTCTGAAAGTAAGACTTTACAGTGCATTTTTTATACCTTCAATACATTTTTCATATATCTTCAATACATTTTTCATATCTTCAATACATTTTTCATATCTTCAACACATTTTTTATATCTTCAATACATTTTTCATCTCTTCACGGAGAAAAACCGGAAACGAAATAAACCTAAAACTTAGGTAAAAATTACTTAAGTAGTTGAGTTAGAGTTCTTAAGTAAAAATTACCTAAGTACTTAAGTAGAATTTACTTAATAATTTATAGATGAAGTTTACCTAATACGTTAAGTAAGTTATACTTAACTATTTTTTTCAAAATAAATAATCGTTAGGTAAATATTACTTAAGGACATGTCCAAGAACTCGGTTGATAAGTTAGGAATCTACGTTATTTTTATTGTTTCCGGAAGTTTCTTTTTAAAAATAATAATAAGTCAAACATTCATAACGCACTTGAAGGTCTCCTACGATGATTCCCAAAATTTGAAAGCAATACCTTTTTTAGTTTCGCTGTAAGTGGTAAGAAACTAGTGAGTCGATAACAAACTTACCGACATATTAGTTTCTCACTACTTACAGCGAAACTAGAAAAGATATTTCTTTCAGAGTTTGGAAATTTTTACTTGAAAACCTTCAAGTGCGTTATGAATGTCTGACTTATTATTATTTTTAAAAAGAAATTTAGGAAAAAATAAAAATTAACGTATATTCCTAACTTATCGACCGAGTTCTTGAACATGACCTTAAGTGATGTTAACTAGATTTTAACGAAATTAGACTTAACTAAATTAGGTAAATTTCAATTGCAATTTTTCTCCGTCTTCAACAAGTTTTTTATATCTTCAACAAATTTTGTTTACCCACGGAAGAATTCTTTTACATTCTTTTTTTACAAATTTTTCACATCTTGTGTAATTTGTCGTTAAATGATTGTAAAAACCGAGGTAAAAACTTTCTCTAGATTCTAATTTTCCTTCAATATTATAATAATTCATCTAGATTCATTTGTTATGAAAATATTCACATTTTTCACATTTTATTTTGATGATTTCAAAAAAAGGTATACACCGAAAAAAATCTTTTCCGTTTCGAATCATTTATTTCGTTTTATCCTCTTAAATTCAATATGAAGAGAAAATTCTCCTTACAGTATTCCCTTAATTTTTTAGATAAAATCCTCATAAAAGTAGTTAAACTTTATTTGAAAAATTGAAAACTGTGAAAAAAAAAAATTTTTTTCACATTCACTACGAAAAAAGAATTCACTCTTGATACTATATTTGAAAGGAATTATTTTTGGGTAACATAGTAGATTGGAGATAATTTGAGGCTGGAAAGAAAGAGGGGAAATAACAGAGGAAGCGGTAATGAGGAGATGAAAATTGTTTCCTAAATGAGGAGTTCATAAAATATTAAAATCAACATCTGGTAGCTTCGTTTGTGCAAACTTGAGTCGGTTAAGCCGGCTTTGGCGTAAGTCAGGCGTGCGAAGACTCAAGAGCCTTGTTTCGTGGGATTGTCGGATCACCCTGCGATATTGCGCAGTTTCGATCCAATTGACGACTTCTCCAGACTCATCCAAAGGGGTGTCCAGCTGGGATATGACACGAACATAGCAAGAAACTCGAATTCAACTCGTTTAAACTCATCTGCGTCTTGAAAACGAATTTCATGTTTGGCATGAAGAAAGAGCGTCTTATGAGATTTAGGAATGCATTATCGATATAGATGATGGTATAATATTTATGGATTAGACACTTGATGTCTTAGTTCCGGACATCAGTTTTTGCAGTGTATTTATAGTTGATAAAGTGGTGTCTATAGTTGATGAAGTAGCTTCTAGAGTTGATGAAGTATCAACTACAATTGATGATATCCTATATATACACAGTTTTCTTGAAAGTATCAAATTGGTCACAAAATCTTTATGAATTTTATGTTTTTGATATCAATTTGATACTTTTAAGTAAATTGTATCTATAGTTGATGAAATACACTGCAAAAAATGGTGTCTTAAAAGTGGGACAAAAGTGTCTTATTTAGTCAAAAACGTCTTAAATTAAGACATTTTTTGGGTCTTATTCACCAAATATGTCTTAATTTAAGACGTTTTCGCTCAAAATAAGACACCATGTTTTTATAGTGTATTATCTACAGTTGATGATGTCCTATATTTATAGTTAATGAAGTTGTGTCTATACACGGAGAGAAAGGAATTGCTAAGACAGCAAAAGTTTTGTTGATATCACTACAAAAACATGGTGTCTTATTTTAAGCAAAAACGTCTTAAATTAAGACATATTTGGTGACTAAGACACAAAAATATCTTAATTTAAGACACTTTTTACTAAAAAAGACACTTCTGTCACACTTTTAAGACACCATTTTTTGCAGTGATAGCGCCTACAACTTTTTTTTGTTAGCATAGCAAATATTTTGTTATTACAACAAAAAAATTTGCCAAACTAGCAAGTAAGTTAGTTGACTTAGCAAATTTTTTTGTTGAAAGAACAAAATATTTGCTATGCCAACAAAAAAAAGTTGCAGGGGCTATATCAACAAAACTTTTGCTGTCTTAGCAATTCCTTTCTCTCCGTGTAGTTAATGAATCTATAGTTATTCAGATAATATCTACAGTTGATGATGTTCTTTTTATAGTTGATGAAATTGTAGCTGTAGTTAATAATAAGTAGCATCTACGCATTAAACGAAGTTTTATAGTTGATGAAGTTGTATCTACATTTAATGAAGCATTATCTACAGCTGCTGTAGTAATATTCATACAGATAATTGATGTCCTATAAATCTATAGTTAACTATGTGGTATACCTATATAGTTGATAGACTATAGTATTTACAGTTGATGATGTACTATACATAAATAGTTGATGAAGTTGTATACGTAAATAGTTGATGAAGTTGTATACATAAATAGTTGATGAAGTTCTATACATAAATAGTTGATGAAGTTTTGTATCTATATATAATCGATGAAGTAATATCAAAATTTGTTGATGTCCTATATCTATAGTTGATGAAGTAGTGCCCATATAGTTGATAAAATAATATCTACAGTTGATGATATACTATCTAGAGTTAATGAAGTGCTATATATATAATTGCAAAAGTAGTATCTATAGTTACTAAAGTAGTAATTACGCCCCGTGTGGAAATTTTTCGTGGAAGACTAGATGTATGTCAGCGCCACCACTGGAATCACGGTGGCAGTTTAGACCGGCAGCCTGTCCAGACCCACCGGTGGCGCTAGCCTATTCTGCTAGAATGAAACATAACCTCAAATCTATCTTCCCAAGT
>WNHD01012042.1:0-14019 GCA_011057455.1 Ganaspis sp. Gsp50 | reverse complement strand
ACTCCAAAAACAGTGTTCCCAAAAGGAAACTAAAAATGATAACCGGTTTTTTTTTCTTTTGAATGAAAGCTGAAATATTAGAGCAAGTTTTCCGAGCGATAAGCTTTGTTTAAATTTAATATTGACCAAGTTAAACAACAAAAAGTGAAAAATGCGCAACTTAGCCCCGGTCTCCCCTACTTAATTTCCAAAAAAAAAATCTTAGCGTAATTTATCGAAAAATGCAAAGTTGCATATATTACAATAAACAATTTTTTTGTATCTTTTTCATCATTATTAGGCTATTTGGTAAAATATAATAGACATACGTAGAGTTCAAACTAAAAAAAAATTCGCATCATAGAAAAGTAAGGGTACCCAGTTTGACCCGCCTATCCGGTTTTGCCCCACTTTCCTTATATGATACTCGTGCGGATTGGCTATTTTCATTCGTGTGAGTTACATAACTCGCCTTAGGCACGTGTTGTAAACCTCACACGTAACTCTTGCAAGTCGTCAATTTTTCCCACTTGTATTCGTTCTTGTTGCGTCAAAAGTGCGACTTTATACGCAATTGTTAGATAATAGTATATTATGCACCAAGGATCGTAAGTACGTCTTTATGAACGAGCGTGATGTTTGCAGAACGAGTCGTGTAAACGCGCGAGTGTTTAAAGACGTTACGATCAGAGGTGCATACGACTTTTTATGCAACACACCCTGTAATAAAACAACATACATTCCAAAAAAGGCATATTAATGTAGATTTCAAAAATTCTAGAAGGAGAGTCTAGTCGTTCAGAATATGCGGTTTTAGGTTAGGTTTTCAACGTTGACACTATGTGCAAAAATAACACTATACTTTTGAGTAACAGACGTAGCAAAAGGCGTCAAGGGGGAGGGGGTTCGGGAGGCGCAGACCCCCGAAATAAAAAAACAAATTCAAAAGATTAAATAAAGTCAATTACGCTGTGTCAGTTGTGACGTCAGGATAGCTGGAGGGACAACAAAGCAGACGAAATGCTTGTCAAATTTGATTGAAAGAGCGTCTGAAGTTTTAATATAAGCAACTGACAACCTTTAATTAAACTGAATTAATGTAATTTATTATATTATCAAATTATTTGTTTAAATAAAACCAACTAATATTGAGAAAGTTTGTTGTCCCTCCAGCATTCAGTGACAACCCTACTGAAAATTCCTGTACAAGATCCACAGTACAACTAGTACTAGATCCACTGTGGAACCCGTACAAGTTCTGCATAAGAAATTGGAACAAGAACCAATACAAGAACCTGTACAAGATCCTGTACAAGAAACCCAATATAAACATGTTTTTGTACAAGAACCAATACAGGATCTTGTACAGGTTCTTGTGGATCTTGTACGGGTTCCACAGTGGATCTAGTACTAGTTCTACTGTGGATCTTGTACAAGATCTTGTACAAGTTCTTGTACAGGAATTTTTAGTAGGGAAGTGACATAGCCTTATAGAATTCTGAGATTAAGATAAAAATATTCCTCCGAATCAAAAAATAATAACTGAAAAATTTGGAAAATTGTTTTTAAAAGTTAATTAAAAACTATTTTCGCGACGTAAAGATCAGACCACTGATGGAAGCAAACGTTTTCTAATATTAGTAAAGGTCTAAAGACTAGGTGTGGACTAGGGTAATCGCGACGTGCTACAGTCCTATTCAATGATGCCTTCCCTCAGGGAAGGCTCCAATTTGACATGTTTTGCCTATTTCCATGATTTTCTTACTTCATGTCTATATTACTTTTGCGCAATGAAGTAAGAAAACAATAGAAAGTGGGCAAAACATACCAAATTAAAGCCTTCTCAGAGGGAAGGCATCGTTGAACATTACTGTACTTGAAGAATATAACTGCATTTGGCAACACTTGTAATTTTGTTTCTGAGTTCTTAGGGAAATAGTTACTTTATGACCAGGTTACCCGGTCTATAAAGTAACCAGGAGGTTATAAACTAACTAGCGGTAAATTAAGTGTACTCCCCTCCGCCAATCATTGCACTGGGCTATTATCGGCAACTTACCTCACGCTAAAAAGGTGGCGTAAAGAGCGTATTACAGACGTGTGTTGCATAAAAATATTAATTTATAAAACGGTGACACGTTTTCTCTAAATTGTAATGAGTTCATAAATTTAAAATCGCAAATTAACCTCGAAAGTTCCATCCATATAAAGTTCTGTTTGCTTATCAACGTGCTGCAGTAAATTATTGTTAGAAAAAATCAATGCTGTTCCTCTTCCAACATTTACACATGCTTTCAACTCTTCCTGACATAAACCAATCTCTTCAATTAGCTCATTTAAATGATTTAAATTAGATGGTTGTTTAAAACCGAGCTTCCTTCTTTTCCTTGTTAAGGTCTGCCTAACATTTTGCCAAATTAAAGTGACTTCTTTTCCTTCGAGAATGAATCTAAAAAATATTGATAAAATAAACGATATACCATAATAGGACAATAATACCATAATTTTTCTAAGTACTATTGTAACTGTAGGGAAAAATTTGTTCTCGAATAAAACTCCGAAAATAGTTCCGAATTATTAGATACAGGTGAAAATTTGACGATTATTTAAGAATTTTCATTAGTTTGTGGTTAACGTTGAACATAGATTTAGGAAATGTTCTGAAAAAACTTAAGAATACAGAAGAATCCAGAATAACCAGTTTAAGGACGTTGAAGGAAGAAAAGATGATGTGGTTAACAGTGGTTGTCAAACACTTTCCCCTCTTTTCCTCGAAATTTTTACTTTGATAATTTTTTTAAAAGAATACAGAAACTTTTTCGAAAAAAGGGCTCTCTACAAGAGAAATGTGAAAAATGAGGATTATGGAAAATATACATTTTTGAGGTTTTGATGACCACAGAAGCGACGAAACGTATTCCAATACGCTGTGTCTACATGGAGTCCGAAGATCCGAACTTGCGTGAAAACGCACAGAGTACCCTATTGAAAAAATCCGCATGGATTTCTACACTGAATTACACGTGGAAGTCCACGTTTATATCTTGAACAAATCCGCGCGGATTCCGTGCAGAAATCCGCAAGCAATTTTTCTTACTTTTTAATTTTAAGTCATATTAAAAAATGGACATCAAATTTGAATTTTGAGACCCCATAGGGGTCTCACTCACTATTTTCCGCGTTTTTAAGAGGCTATGTAACTATATTTGAAGCTTATTGAGGATGGAAAAAAATCCACACGGATTTCTGCACGGAATCCGCGCGGATTTGTTCAAGATACAAACGCGGATTTCCACGTGTAATTCTATGTGGAAATCTATACGGATTTTTTCAATAGGGTAGCCAAGCATAGATGCTCTGTCTAGGGACTTTCTACCGTGCGAGTCAGAGCATCTATGGTTGGCTACTCTGTGCGTTTTCACGCAAGTTCGCATCTTCGGACTCCTTGTAGACACAGCGGTATTGAAACTGTCAAAAATTTTGAAGCGAAATATGGCGGCTACACTGAACAGGGCAGGGAAACTTCAGTTGCGAACTAGCGTTTCAAACAATACTCAACGAGTCTCTGTGACGTCTGGCGTCTATTTTCTATTGTTTCTAACTAGAAACTCGTTGTGTATTGCTTGAAACACTAGTTCCCTTCTGAAGTTTCCCTGCCCTGATCAGTATAGCAGCCATATTCCACGCCAAAATTTTTGACAATTTCAAAATACTGGAATACGTTTCGTCGCTCCTGTGATCATCAAAACCCCATAAATAAATATTTCCATTAATCCTTATTTCTTACAGTTCTCTTGTAGAGAGCCCTTTTTTCGAAACAGTGTCTGTATTTTATTAAAAAATTGTCCAAGTGAAAATTTTCAGAAAAAGAGGGGAAAGTGTTTGACAAACACTGTTAACCAATTCCACTTTTCTCCCTTCAACGTCCTTAAGGTCAGGTTTTCAACGTCGACGGCGCGTCGCTTTCAATGTGTCGACGTTCAAAAATAACCTATTCTAGACTCTCCTTAATGTATGACTTTTTTTTAAATCTATGCCGAGAAATTTTCCAAGTCCTGGTAGCCGTGTGGACATAATTATATGTCTACAACCTGCCCATCCTTAAAATCGCGAGCTTCGAATCTCCAGCATGTAGAATTTTCTTTAAAGTGATTTTTCATTTTCTTATAAAATATCACATGATGTGTAAATTTAAAACCTACAACCTCGAAAGTATTAATTATGACACAGAATCGAAAAGAAAATTTCATTTTCTTCGATTTGGTATAAATTTTTCAGAAATTGCTTCCCGAAAATCTCATGAAATACATTATCAATATTCTGAAATGTATAAGTTCGACTTTTCAACGAACTTGCAGTCGCATCTAAAACTCGAGTGTGGTAGACCGAAGAGGAAAGTAACAAAAATAAGATTTTCGAAGCTAGCGTCAAAACGGTTCGTCATATGAGCTTTCTTAATACATAAAACTAAAAATTGGACTTTCACCTTTTAAATGAAAGTTGAATGAAACATTAATATTAATTAAGCAAGTCACAGCTGAATTTTATCGCAAGTTCTGCATCTGTCACTTTCCTCCTAACCCCCTAGGAAGAAAGTAACAGCACCAAAAAAAGCTTATTCAGTTTGAGAAAGCTACACGGAAAAAAACAGTTTAGCTGAACTAGCAAATTTGCTTTAGTTAAAGTTGATTAGCTATTTCTGCTAATGATTTAGTTGATACAGCAAACTATTTGCTGTAGCTGCTAATGCTCATTTGTTACAGGAACTAATGGGTATTAACTGTAAGTGTTAGCTATTATAGCTAACTGTTACTTACCGTAGCTAACGATTAGCTACCCAGGTTATCCGTGAGTGTGATTGTAAAAGAAGACTAAATATCAGTAATACTCGGTTATTACTTTATTAAAATAAAAAATATTTATACTCTAATGATGTTGAACATTTACTATAACAATTTAAGGAATTAAAGTGATGTGATTTAGTGATATGGAAATTTTTTTCTCTTTACAGCAAATAAAATGGCCACTCTGAAAACCGAAGTGAATAAATCTAATGCATTTACGTCCCGTTTTTTAATGCACTTTGAAGTGCATATAATAATAAGCATATGTATGACATTCAATGTGCATTTAAAAATGAAATGTAATTGCATTGAATTTATTCACCTCAGTTACAGTGTACCATTATAAATTTATGTCATTACAGCTAATAATGTTAGCTGAACGTTAGTTATTCTAGCAAATATCTTAGCTTCATTATTAGTTGTTGCAGCTAACGACATTAGCTGTGACAGCTAACAATGTTCAGCTAATATCCAGTAGCTGAAATAGCTAATAAGTTTGTTAACCATATAATAGCAATTAAAATTAGCTGGAATAGCTAACAATTAGCTAAATCAGCTAACTTTTTTTCTCCGTGTATTGTAATTAATATTTGGTAGATATAATAATTATAAAATAAAAGTAATAAAAAAAATTTATATAAAATAGTAATAATAAATGTAAACAAAAATTATGGATTTTAGGTTATGTTAGTCTGTAAAAATTACACACCAATTAACTAATAATTTATCATTGAGACAATTTACACTGTCCACCCTATGATACGAAAGTTTCGTATAAGCACTCAATGATACGCTTCTTGCGTATGTTAGCGCCTGCTTAGAAGTTCGTTTCCACGGCTTCCATTGTCAAGTTTTGGGATTCCCATCACTTGACAATGGAAACAAACTTCTGCGCAGGCGCTAACATACGCAAGAAGCGTATCATTGGGTGCTCATACGAAACTTTCGTATCATAGGGTGGACGGTGTAAATTTTCTCATTATTAACCTAAAAAATAATATTTTTAATCTTAAATATGATTTACTCATATTTTTTTAAAAAAAGTGTATACAAAGGGAGGAAAATAACAAAGTGTTTCTTTCCTCCTCGTTGTATATTTGAATATAAAAGTTTAAATTACAGAGAAGTATTTCATATTAGGGGAGAGGCTTGCAGGTTGCCACTGCTTGCAGGTTGCCACCCCCCAAAGTATTTTGACCTTCTAGCTGTGTTAATTTCTAAATTCTAATTGAGAAAGAAGTCAACAAAGTAGTCATTACTTTTTATGTGACTTGGATCAGACAAGGGCAATCAGATACTGCTTGCTGAGCAAAAGATGAAATTTCTCTTCTAATTTAATTGAATAATTAACATTTTAATTTTCTTATGCGTTAACAACTTGAAAATTTTTATAGATAATTCAAGGTCACTACGTTTTCTGAGTTGCTTTTTTATTCAGTTTCAATAACCTAAACAGTTTCTCAAATATCTCAATAATTAACAATTTCTTTCTATCATTTCCAAAATGGTATTAAAATTGCAGGTTGCCATCCCCTGTGACTTACAGGTTACCTCCTCCCCATTGTTCGTTCATTTACTCTAACATTCCTTTTTTTATTGTTTAGAGGGTATAGAGGGAGAGGGGGGTATATTTCGAGGAAGTTTCAAACTTGGGTGGAGTTTTAGATAAAACTTTTGCTTTATAATCATATATTTCCTGATTTTAAGGGATTTTAACCCTAATACACTGCCTGCGTAGGGGTATAACTATTAAATATAATTAAAATTCAATAAATTTGAATAAATTTTATAAATCGAGTGTTCTTATTTAAGTTTTTCTTTGTTTTCAGTAATTTATCCAGGGGGTGGCAACCTGCAAGCCAAGATTTCATGAGGTCAATTTTAGATAGTTTTGAAAATTTGGTGTAAAATTTTTATTTTTTGAAAATTCAAATGATTTTTGGTTTCGAGTTGAGGCTTTTTATGTTCTTTTTTTCCCCACAGACATAAAAATGGCGACATTTGATATCTGAATAACTGATGTAATGAAACTCATTTGTTCCTTCATATCAAAACGCCTTTCATTTTTTCCACATGGCAAAAATGACGAACTTTCCCATACGTTATTTTTGCCCTAGTGTAAAAATGAATGCCGTTCTCATATGAAAAGAAACAAATGACTGTCTTTACATCCTGTCATTCCGATATCTAATGTCACCACTTTTATGTCTTTGGAATAAAAAATATCGTAAGAAACATGGGACAAAAGTAAGCCTAATTTATTTACAATGATGTTTGTGCACTCGTTCACGTCTAGGGCTTCACCCTCGACTGACACTCGTGCAATACATCAATGTAAACAAATGGCTGACTTTAGCCCCTTGTTACTTAGTATACTATTTACACTTTTATGTTAACAATAATAATATCTTAATTTTATAACAAGTTATGCTCAAAAAAGTTAAGTGGTGGCAACCTGCAAACCTTTCCCCTACTAAATTGTACACTAGGACGTCTTAAAGGCAGATAATTAAAAATACCTATAAAATACTGAAAAGAACATTTTATAAAACGTTGAATTAAAAAAAGTATGAGAATTTGAAAAGTTTTTGACAGTTTAATTTTGATCATTCTTTTCTCTTTTTGGTAAAAAATCAGCCATATTGTTTCCGATCAAGGTCAAACACAATATATTAAATTTGGGGGTTTAAAAACTGAATAAAATAAAATTTGAACCATGTCTGTCCGTTGATTGATTTAAAAGTTAGAAGTTTTACTACATTCCTAGTCTGTTACTTTCTTCCTAGAGCTCCCCTACAAAGTTCCTGATTTTTTTACAAACAAATTCTTTTCGTTTGAGTATTGCTGAGAATAAGCTAAGAATAAAAATCTTTGGTATTAATTACATTTTAAAATCAAATGTAGATAAGTTAAAAATGTTAATTCGTTGTTGAGCTACAGCTGAAAATGCAAAGACGTGTTGTGTTCAGTCGTCGAAAAAGTAAATAAACATTTTCCGACACTGTTATACATAGAACTAGATTAGACCCTCAGTCACGGATTATTTGTTACTCGTCTTACAGAAAATCTACGTGACACTGTTTTTAGAACACTATAAATAAGCAATAATAGAGGAAATTTACACCGTCCACCCTATGATACGAAAGTTTCGTATAAGAGAAGTTCGTTTCCACGGTTTCCATTGTCAAGTTTTGGGATTCCCATCACTTGACAATGGAAACGAACTTCTGCGCAGGCGCTAACATACGCAAGAAGCGTATCATTCGCTGCTTATACGAAACTTTCGTATCATAGGGTGGACGGTGTAACTTGCCTCATATAAACCTGTTCTTTAACTAATTTGTAACTGTATTATTCAATTTTGTGATAATTGGTTACTTTTTTGGCGAACGACAGTGCGCGAAATGTAGTTTCACCTATGAACTAAATTTCAAAAATTTGTTTGGAAAAGTTTTTATCAAAGGAGCTTATTGCGTAGGGACAGCATTTATATTGGAAAGTTGAGTAAGCATTGTAGGTTATGTTTTACTTAAACAGGAGCCTTAAAGTTTGAATGAAACCATAATAATAATATTTTGCCCTTACTCTCTTTTCACATCATGAAAAATTTCTCTTAATGAAAAATTTAAATTGTTGACTCTTTTCAGCATTTCTGCTTTTGCTGCCAAATTATTTTCTAAATTTGGAGTGCTGTCACAGGAATGCTCTACTTGCAAATTGTAGGTACCATTCCAACGATACAACTTTCCTTTACAAAATCCTTTTGAAGCATTAGTCCTGTTACAGCATCTATATTTGCCACATAAAGAAAGACATTAAATGTTTATATTGATAGGAAAATTTTCTAGCTATAATAAACAGAAATTAATAAAATAAATTTAAAACTAAATATGAAAAATTTAATTGTGCTATATTTTAATTTTTGTTTTAAATTTTGTTACATTCACACTACAATAATATCGGCTTATGTTTGTTAATAAAATATTATAGTTCAACTAAAAAAAAAAATGAAAATAAAATGTTAAAGATATTGTAGATTAGGAATAGAAATAATTAGGACTGCCACGAATAATTTAAACCCCTATTGAGGAAATTTTAGCACGCCACCTATACCGAAGTGCGAAAGTCAACACGGTCCAGCATTGGCTCAATATCGGCATCGTGATTGCCGAAGTTTGGCTGGCAATATTGCGCCGACATCGTTTTGTTAACCACGGACTTTACTTGGCAGTCAACATACGGCTGCCTGTAGTGACCCTATATTGGCTGCCGAATGTCCAATGTTCGGCAGATATTAACAGCCCAGTTTTGGCTGACATTATTGACCCAGTGCCGTTTTGTTAACCACGGGCTTTACTTGGCTGCCATTAGTGATCCCACAGTGGCTGCTATTAGCAGACCAATATTGACTAACTATACTTCGATGTACGCAAAAAGCACAAAATGAGAGACAGATACCGTATTTTATAAATCTGAATTAGTTAAAAATAACTAATTCAATAGTAAAAAGTCAGTCACTGATTCAATTAGTCAAATATAACTAGTTATTATTAGTCAAAAATGACTAATTTATTATTCAAATTTGACTAATTTTTCAGCCAAAACATAACTAATTCAATTAGTAAAAATTAACTGATTGAATTAGTTATGATCTGACTAATAAATTAGTCATATTTTACTAATAAATTAGTTATTTTTTAATAATAATTAGTTATATTTGACTAATTGAATCAGTAACTGACTTTTCGCTATTGAATTAGTTATTTTTGACTAATTCAGATTTAGATACCTTTACTTATAATAATTCATTTTCTCTGTTTACCGATTATATCACAAAAATTTTTAACGCAGTTGGAAAACGAATTTTGTCTAGGTTAAAAATTTAATAAATATTAGGGGCCGATTCCAGAACTACATTTAACCAGAGTTTAAGCCATTAAGGGCATGTGAGAGAAAATGACGTAGGTGGTCACATGACCCATAAAGCAAAATTAGTCCTCGACCTTACTCTTAAAATAATAAACATATCGTTATGAAAATTGGTATACATTCATAAAATATCATTAGAATGGTCTGTCTGGTACGAATTTATTAATAACTTTGTCCAGAAATTATTTTATGAAATTTTGAAAAATCAACTAAGTGTAACACGTAATTTTATAAAATATAACTTTTGGACTAAATTGTTAATGAATTAATACCAGACAGACCATTCTAATGATATTCTATGAATGTATACCAATTTTCATAAAGATATGTTTATTATTTTAAGAGTAAGATCGAGAACAAATTTTGCCTTATGAATCACTTGACCACCTATACGTCATTTTCTCTCACATGCCCTTAAACCTAGTTCAGTGCAAACCATAGACATATAGAAATAGACTGCGCAAACTGACTGTGAATGTCAACCTCCCTAAAAAGAGTTAAATATAGCAGTAGGACTTTTAATTGTTCTCTGCCTCTCTCGTTCAACGCATGCGTGTCGTAAATGAACGGGATCAGAGTAGAGTGAGAGAGAAAAAAGAGAGTACGATTCGCACTGTGTCACTGTGTCACATGTAGAACATAAATATAACATAAATATTTATAACAAATGTATGGAATTCCAACTTTCTTTTAACTAAACTATATATGCTCCGTTGTACAAAAATAAGTAGAAAAATGAGAATTACTCATTAATCAAATAGATTCAATTCGAAGTGATAAAAATTTTTTTCTATTCGTCAAATTTTTATTATTAATAAGTAATAAGTTCAAACAAAATTTATTCCTAAAATTGTTATTGCAAATAGTGTTACCTCTCTATTTTGCTTTTATAATATCTTTGAACCTAAATATAACAACATTTTATTAATCTTTTTTTATGAAAATGGATTTGAATAATATGAAACTTTATCCTCTAAAATTATATTATAAATTTTAAAACTCAAGAATACAAATTCACACGTGTCGTTTTGTTTATTTCATATTTCCCTGTTTAATACCTTTCCTCCCGCTTAAAAAAACAAATCACTTGTTGAACGCAAGATGAATTAACTCTCGGTTAAAGGATTGGTTAAAGTTAAGCTTGGTTTAACTAAACTCAGTTTAAGACCAAAGTTGTGGAATCGGCCCTAAGTGTTAGATCATTGAGTCAAATTTTACATTCCCAGTTTATTAATTTACAAGTATATTTGTAAGACAGCTCTAAAACAATATTGATGTAAACAATTAATTACAAGCCTTCTATAAAAATGTCAGTGAACCGTCAGGTATATCTGATTTGTACATCAAATTTAAAAAAAAATTGTCAATTGTGTTCTATTTAAATGACGCTTACAACGTTACTCTTATTTATATGAGTAGTGAAACTTGTAAATATTTAAATTTTTGTTTATTTCTCGACTACTGAAGATATGAAAGAATTAATTATATTACATATTCACCTAAAAATTTCTTTTTTTGTACATCTTGTATCTTTCTTATATTTATAGCCTTCATGACAAATAATTGCCATTTTTCACTGAAAATAATAAAAACAATTAAAACCTATAATATTATATTTAAATTTTTTTAATAACTATAAATTATGTATAGAAGAATAAAATAAATTGATTAAACGGAAAAATAATTAACTATTGCTAAGAATAACTGAGGGATACTGTGAATTTCATTAAGATATATCTAAAAACAACAATTTACTTATGGTTACGAAAAATTCACTATTAATAACCAATTAGGAACTCTTGTAAACTAAATTTTGAAAATGCGTTGAGAATGAATTGAAATTATAAAAAATAGAAATAATAAGAATAAAATAAAATGTAAAAGTTATCTAAATATAAAAAGTACTGTAATTTTAAAAGAAAAAAATAAAAATGTTCAAATACGTCTTCTCTGGAAGTTGTGAAACAAAGAAATATATTTTTTAATGTAATAGAAAAGTTACACAGTGAAAAAGATAATAATTATCACTGAATCTTTGTTTCAAACTATTTTCATGAATATGACATAGTTAGTTGCTTTTCATAAAAATTATTAATAACAAAATTAATAATAAAGTAAAAACAATGCATCAATTTTGACCCTAAATAATAATTCCAGTTATAATAACGCTGACAATATTATCGTAAACAATAATAATAGTAAAATATTATTAAAAAATGGGCACCTGCAATTCAACAAGAAACAATAGTATTCACGAAAAAATAATGTAGTAGAAAAATATACAGAAAACATACAAATTCAAAGAAATTTTTCACAAATATTTTCAAAATAACCTTTTAATGACAATGTCATAATTACGACAAAAACAAACTTTTAGAGAAGAAAGTAGATCATAATCACAGTCATTCATGTACCCGTTGCCTAGCAACAAAACATAGAAAAGTATACAAATCATAAAATACAAAAGTTAATCACTTTTTAAAATCGCTCTTTCAATAAAAAAAGAGAAAACAGGAGTCTCATAAATAGATTTTCATTAAAAATGTATTCCGCGTATTATGTAACAAGCTCTTTATAAAGAAAATTTGATTCTAAACTTTAATTTAATTAAAAAATGAAAATAAACTACGAACGTTCAAATGAACGATGAAAAAAATTTAAAAAAAATAATAATTTCGTGATTACAAAATCAAATACCACCCCTAAAAACAACCCCTACAGGAATGAACCTAAAAAAATTCAAAAACCACAAAACGACATTTTTTAGACCGGATTTTTTCAGCTAAAAATAATTCTGTTCCAATCGACTAAATCCCAGAATAGTCACTGAGCAGCGCAAACACCTCTAAAAACCATACCTATAGGAATGAACCTAAAAAAATTCAAAAAGTACAAAAAGACATTTTTTAGACCAAATTTTTTTTGCTAAAAATAATTCTGCTCCAATAAACTAAATCCCAAAATATTCACTGACCAACGCAAACACCCCGAAAAAATACGGTCTAAAAAAGGCGTTCTGTGGTTATTGAATTTTTTTTAGGTTCATTCTTATGGGGGTGGTTATTAGGGGTGTTTGCGCTGTTCAGTGAATATTTAGGGAGTTAGCCTATTGGAACAGAATTATTTTTAGACAAAAAAATCCGGTCTAAAAATTGTTGTTTTGTGGTTTTTGAATTTTTTGTTAGGTTCATTCCTATAGGGATTGTTGTTAGAGGTGTTTGCGGTGGTCAGTGAATATTTTTTTTTGAGTTATTCTATTGGAACAGAATTATTTTTAGCTAAAAAAATCCGGTGTAAAAAATGTCGTTCTGTGGTTTTTGAATTTTTTTAGGTTCATTCCTTTATGGGTGGTTTTTAGGGGTGTTTGCGCTGGTCAGTGACTATTTTGGGATTTAGTCTATTGAAACAAAATTATTTTTAGCTAAAAAAATCCGGTCTAAAAATGCAAGGGGCTGATCACTCTCGAATATCATATAGAAGCCAAATCGAATCGCACGATTCCAACAATTCCGAACGATTTGTAATTGAATAGATACATGAGAGTAAGAGAGAAGCTTAAAAGTGATTGAGGTGGGGATGAATCGCTGCGTACGAATACTTACTATTCAATGCGAATATCTCCGATTCGTATTCGATGCGTTATAAGACGCTCACGTGCATCCACGAATCTAACTATTCTAACGAATAATTTGAAGCTGACTAGAGAGTGATCAGCCCCTTGGTACATACAATATTGCTGTATGTTTCAATTTAATATTAATTTTATTCAATTATCAATTCAGATAAGACATGTATAATTTCAGATTTAATTTTTCGGTTGATCAAAGTCTTAACAATTGTGTGTACTTTTCGTAGAAGTTGTATAAACAAACAACAATTAAAAAAGAAGAATGACCAACAAAACTGTTTCAATTACAGATGTAATTTTCCATATGAATTCTTCGATGGTCACAATTATGATCACATGCAGTTTTCCATGCGAAACACCTGAAATCTGGAAACAATGTTTTTGCTCCTATTAGTAGCATCACTAATACACCTCTACATCACCACATTGCTGGATGTATTTGCTAGATTGCTGGATCTTTTATTGAAGTTGGATTAAGAAACAGCATTTGAGGAAGAAGAATGATCAACAAAACTGTTTCATCTGCAGATTCAATTTTCGATATGGACTCTTCATTGGTCAAAATTTTGATCATGTGAAGTTTTCCACGCAAAAAACCTGAAATCTGGAAACAATGTTTGTTGCCATTTAGAAAGCATC
>WNHD01012038.1:0-11359 GCA_011057455.1 Ganaspis sp. Gsp50 | reverse complement strand
AAAGTGATGTAATAACGGAGGACATAAACATTTTAAACTGATTTGCATAAAATAGAACGATGAAAACACGGGATAAAAACAACAACTCAGCTGAATCCGCCAGCCATTTGCAATAATTTCATGTGTGTTAGTAACTACATGTACACGCTTTGTAATAATGTGCGTCTTAGTTTCAGAATTTTCCGCTAGGTTCTCCACCTCTGCTAATTTGTAAAAGAACGGGAAATTCGGCTTCAGCTTTTCAAGAGAGTGGGGCCTCCTTATACTACTTCATGAAGCCAACTCTTAAATTCCAGTCATTCAAATTTAGTAACTTTAAAAAGCAGCTGATACTTCTTTATTTTAATTTTAAAATTGAAAAAACTTAAATTACGAATTTCAAGAAATTAATTTAACTAAAATTATTAGAGACTTAAGAATGTAAAGCATATAAATTTTGAAATAAATATGAACGTTTGTAAAAACGTCTATTCAATTAGCACTTAAATTACATTAATTTTGCAATTACTTTTTTATAATTACGTACTTATAAGCTAAGGTTGATTCTTCAAGATCTTTTGCAACGGAGGGAGTGAAATCATTTCCACTGGTAAAAAAGTCTCCTGCTCCAGTTACTACCAACATTTTAATATTTTCACTTGTTGCTGAGTCATTTATTACCTTAGCAAGCTCTTTGTACATCTTCAAAAAAGAAATGTGTAACTATTTATTTTTTTAATTATTAAAACTCTTTTTTACTTGAAAATACAACTACAATGTTTAAAAACACTTAACTTGGAAGATTTATACAAAATTTGCATCTTAGAGTTTGAATGCTAATCGCTACATTATAAAATTATGAAGAAGAAAATAATCCAATCAACGATTTCATAAAAAGAATATACAATGTATGCTAATGATATTTATATGTATTAATTAACGATAAATAGTAAAACGTGAACGATTGTATACAAATTTTGAATAAGAAGTAAGAGTAGCTTCATTTTTCAAAAAAGTGGTATCTCAAGTTTTTGTGTTCAACCTTTTGTATTATCAATTTCGAAAATTATATTTTTTATTTTACTTCGCGTGTGCAGGACAAGCTTTTTACATATATCTAATACATATGTACAACCATTTGCAAATTCTCTGCGCTGATCACCTAATCATCACGAAGTATTAAGAAGAAGCCTGAACTCTATAGCCGAATGAATTATAAAACAAAGAAGTTTTTAAACTTTAGACTCTACGCTTTAACCTAACTGAGCTATACTCAATCGGTTGTTTTGAAAATTATATTGTGTAGGAAATTACGAAGGGCGTGTGAAGGAAAATGATATCATTACTCCTGTGATCTGTAACCAAAAAAATTGTTTATATAATTTGTTTTTTTACTCTTAAAATAATAAATACATCGATACGGAAAATTGTAGTCATTTATAAAATTTTATAAAAAAAACTTCGTTATTTGTAAGAAATTATTTTCAAACAGAAATATGAATGAAGTGTCAAACAGATCTTGGTGATATTTTATAAATGTTTACATATTTTTGTAATTATACATTCTTTGTATTAAGAGTAAAACAGCAGACAAATTTTTGGTTACTGATCACGTGACTAATGATCTCATTTTTCATCACATGTCCTTAATTTATTGGAATTGAATTTGAAAAAAACTCAAATTTAAAAGGAATATCAGGTAATTTTATTTGCTTTCGTTTTATTCTCGCTAAAATCTTTTATCAAAAGAAACAAAAACAACAAAACTTCCTCCATATACAAAGGAATTAAATGTATTCAATTTTACTTTACTCTCATAAAACCATTAAATTTAAACTTTTATTAACGAAAATTTCTTCTAAAGATTTTAATAAAATTTAGTAGGCTTATTGCACTCATAAAAATATGGAAACTGACATCGGAATTTTTAGAAATATTCAAACAAATTTTTAGGACATTTTTTCATTAAAAAATACAGTTTCTTCAACAAAATTGTTCCTCTAATAAAAATTTCAATTGTGATGCGTCACGAAGGAAGGTACCTTAACATCATACTATGTTTGGTGGTAGTTTTAACTTGATTAAAGCTTCGTTTTTAATTATCTGCCGACAGAAACAGTTTTTTTCGATAGTATACAAAAAAGCTACTCCAGAAACATTGTTTTTGATTTCAGATAATTAAAAAGGAAGCTCTAATCAAATTAAGACTACCACCGAACATAACCTAATTTCGTTTGATGCTAAGGTACCTTTCTTCGCGACGCGTCACAATTTATGACTGAAAAATTTGGATTCCTTGCATCGAGACGAATCGATTAACTTACATAAAGTATATATACTTTACCAAGAATTGAAATAGTAAATGACCATTTTTTATTATTTTTGACAATTAAAATTCTATTTTCTCATATATCTTTTAAAATTATCATTTTCTAATGCATAATTCTTGAGATGAACACAAAAAATTACGTACTTTTAATAAACACTAAGGTACGACTTAGCATCAGTTTTTCTAGTTTTATTTAAACAGCAAAAAATCAAAAATTAGGTTTATTTAGGAACAACAAAATGTACAAGTTGGGTACAACAAAATGTACAATTTAGGTACAACAATGAAAGTAAAATTAAAACTTTATAGAAGTGCTGATATCTGTGTGATATTTAAGTAGAAGTGTGACATTCTTTTGAAAAATGTAATAGATATTTTAAAAGAATGAGAAAAAAATTTATTATTTCATAATAAAATAAAATATGTTGATTGCTTTTGGAAAAAAACCGAAAGCATATTTCATGCATGCTTGCGCGTGTACTTTTAATAAAATATCAGTTTACTTTTTAAATAAAAATTAAAGTGTTAAAGAAATTTTCGTTAATAAAAGTTTAAATGATTTTAAGAAAGTAAAGTAAAATTGAATACCTTTTATTTTTGTTTCTTTTGGAAAATAGTAACTCCTTGTAAAAGAAAAATAATTCTTTTGACAAAATGAAAAAAGAAATAAAATTTTTTTTTAAAAAAAAATTTATAGATGATTTTAATATATTACATAAGTAGTGCATTTTTTAAAATAATGTATGTTTAATGCGTAGTCAAGTCATTTTAAAAAAGTTAAGGGAGAGAAAAATCAATGCAATTATTATAAATTAACTACTTCGCTCATGTAATATTTGGTGCACTAATAATTATGAACTTATTGTTTTTTACTTATTATTTTTAATATAAAAAAATAGCATGAGTATTACCTTTTTAATTCAACGAAATATTAAAACCTTTTGAAAAAAACAAAAGAATGAACTTGTCGATTATTGTCATAATTGTATTTTACAAACTTTATTTGTTTTGACTTTATTTTAGTTTTATTAATTTGTTTAAGTTTAGTTCATGTTCTTACTCTTACTCAATTTTTATTTATTCATTCAAGCATTTTCTAGAATATTGTGAAATTTGTTTAATGTTTATCATCCGAAAGTCGAATCCGAAAATTACAAATCACTTACATTTTTCAGTTTAAGGTTATATGTCATATTGTGACATATTATATCTATCTTTCAAGATATATTTTTCAGAAAAGATGGATTCGCTTCTAAGTTACAAAAGAAATTTCTTACCAAAAATTATGTATCTTCAAAATTATTTATGAAAATAAATACCTCAAATGTGATTGCATTTTTCTTTTTCGGTCTATTGAAAATTATTTTCAAAATTCCATTGTTGTTTGTGATGAGCAGTTGAGATTCAGCATTTTGTGACATTCTTACAGTTCGTCTTATTTAATAAGTGATTATGTCTCCAAGTGACAGTTGTAATTTATACTTGATTATCTAATCATTATATGCAAAATGATGAAATGAACTTTAGTCACTTTTTTCATTTATACAAGTCGTGTAAAAACTATATAGCTATAAATGTGTAAATTACATGCATACTAGTATTGTTTATAGAAATTAAGAGTTTCTGTAACAACAATTAAAATAAACAAAAAGTATTGAACGTAGCAAACATTATTAAAAAAATTCAGAATAAAGATTTTCAATGTGTCAACTAATTTTTCCCAAATTTCCTGTCATTTCCCGCTAATTTTCCTATATTGTCAGAATTCAATTTTTCGTTATATATGTATAAGCATTAATGAACTTTGTTAATATAAAATAAAAGTTAATATAGAAAATTTGATCTGTTCGGATAACCAAGAAAGCAAAGTACATAATTTTTTAACAAAATTTGATTGAAACATACCTTTATTTAGGAAAAAAGTTTGAGATATAAATTGAATTTGATATTTGTAGTACTGCAGTTGAAAATGTATTCAATTCACTATGAAATCCATTCTAAAATCAATGCAAATATTATTACAGGGAGTGAATGATCAATCGGATCAATTTTCAAAGTAAACATAACCTCTGATGTGTGTTTACGAAACAAGACCGGCAAATATTTTTCTTATCTGCTTGATTACCTATTACAGACGTGCATTCACTCCCCTAATGTGTATTTAAATATTTTAAAACATAATATAACCATGTTAATCAGCTTTTTATCTGTCAAATCCTTATTACGTTTTCATGCCTTGTTTTTTTCACAAATAATTTGGTGAGTGGTGATGTTTGGAGCGCATGCAATTCGGATCGGACTTCTTCGGAAGAATTTTTTCAAGATGGCATCGTACATCGTATAATTTCGCGAATGAAGTCGTCACGTGGTGAGCAACAGGTAATGGAAAATGGAGAGAGGGGATTTACCGGCATGTATGTGTACCCGGCATAATTCACCGGCATGGGATGACTATACGTGATACATAGAGCAAGATTCTCAAAGAAACGTGTGTTTTAAATATTTGTAAAAATGTATTTCAAAGTATCAATAACTTGAACAATAAAAAAATCAGAAAAATATATTTATATCGTTGTGCTGTTGCATGTTCTCTAGTAAATGAGTACGTATTGAATACAATAAAATGAGCAGTATTGTTGTAAGTATTAAATTCTGTTCTATATGCGTAGCTTTTTTATGTTTTTAGATACCAAAATATAAACTAATCTGTTTGAGCAATTAATTTTTTTTCAACTTTTTTTCTATTTTAACTGAATATTGTAATAGCGTATATAGGTATAATTCATTAAATGACGAAAAGAAAAAACAGCATTTGTCTCAACTTTTAATACAATATTCTAGTTTTTAATTTTAATTAATATCTTTTGACCCAGTTAATTTTATTTAAAATAATATGAAAACTCTAAATTACAATTCTTTATTTAGTGTATAATGATAAATAACGGAACATTTTCTTTAAATATTATGAATTGTATCTTTATTTGCATGCAATTAACAACATAAATATATTTATTCACTAAGTTTATTTAATTATGTTATTTATTATATTTTATCAATATAAATTATTTACGTTTATAGATGAAATCTCATTGATTTGCAATGTCAATAAAGAAAAAACAGAGCTTTCTCTGTAAGGAAGAAAAAAAAGAGCCGTACGAGCTTGTGTTTTTCTTATATACAAATAAGAAAAAAAACAACGTAAATAGAAAGACAACGACTTTATTCATTGACTGTCATCTTTTCAAAGATATATACTTTTTCAGAATGTAAACACAACTTTCATAAAAGAATATTTATTTTTAATACGAACAACACAAATTAATTCCTAAGATAAGGTTTTTTAATACTTCTACAAGTTCACGAAAGATTTGCCAATAAAGGCAGTTTATCTTTGTATTGATGTAGGTACTGACTGTTCTTTTATTCTTGTTTTAAAAACATTTTACAATTTTACTCTTATGGATCGAATCTTCTATTAACTGTTAGTTTTTTTAATGGTTCAAAACTATTGTTAAAATTTACTATTGAAATTTTTAATACCTGCTATAAAAACTTTTTATGAATTGCTAAATCTTTTTATCTAAATAATATTTATATTTAACACGTGGGACATTCCACAGAATATTTACATCCTAATGTTTTTTAATATTAAAACAAAATTTTTAATGCTACATAAAAAATAAAAGACCATATGTAATTTCTATTTTGCTATTTGACAAAAATGATGGAAGTTATGATTTTTCAAAATTTAACATCTGTAGAAGCAGATAATTTTTGAAACGCAATTTTCTCTGCTATGCTCGAAGATAAAAAATAATATAATATTTGAAAATTATACGTTTTTCCTTGAAGATTTTAGATATGTGATGAAAAATAAAGTTACTGTAATGAATGTATATAAAATATTGAAATGACATCTATAAAAAGTGACTTTTCTCAAAACCGAAATAATCGATTTTTGATTTTTTTCTTTTATTTTAGCTACTGATAAATAAAGAAATTTTTCGTTCATACCAAAGTGGTCTTTTTTATTGTTCAAGAATAGTTTACAATTCTTTAGTTTCGCTCATTGAGTTTCAAATAAATACTTTGTTAATATAGGTATAACCTTTTGCTCTATATCTTAGAAATCGTTTGTTTTTGTCTTTTTTTCGAAAGCACAACACGTAAACCTTTGCATTTATCTAATAAATTATAAATAGTATTTTAACGACAAAAAATACCACTTCGTTCTAAACGAGAAAAAATTATTTGCTTGACAGTTGTTAAAATAAATGTAAAAATAAAAGTTAAATATAACTAATTCTATAGTAAAAAGTCAGTCACTGATTCAATTAGTCAAATATAACTAATTATTAGTGAAAAATAACTAATTTATTAGTCAAATTATTTGACTAATAAATTGTAATTGATAAATAATAATAAATTATTATAAATACTAATAAAGTATAAATTAATCCAGGCAATGCCTGAATCAATATAAATTTTACAAAAATGTACTTGTTTAATTCTTGCTAAAGGATTATTCTTTTCTACTTATATTTGGACCATCTCATAAATATTTCCTGCAAAAAGAAAAAAATTAATTAATATATTTTTCCTTTTAAAAGTATTGTGAAAATTTTTTGAAATAATGTATTATATCTTATTAAAAATATTGTAAAAATATTTTTCAAATTACTTCAGATTTGACTCGAATTTAATAAGATGTAAAATTAAAAAAAAAATCATTTTTCACATTTTTGAAAAATTGACTTGGTTCCTGAAATTTGTATCACATTTTCTTTTTTTTATTCGATTCAGAATAAAGGAACACGAATTTAAAAGTACCTCCCAAACACTACACTTTTCTGGATCAATTTATTTTTTAATAAGATTTTCATCAATGTGTATATTATAAGAAATCATCTCGGATTCATTTGCTAATTTGACTGGGTTCCTGAAATTTTTTTGGCAATCCAATTCTACAATTAGATTCCTCAGAAAAAGGCACCCCCAGTTTGAGAATAATAACGTTTTTGACACTTGCCTGGATCAATATGAATTTTAAAAAAGTGTACATGTATGTGAAATTTAAAAACAAATCATTTTTTATTTTTTTTGGAAAATGTTTGGAAACATTTTTGGAAAATTAACTATATTTTTTTCTCCCACTTATCGCCCCTCCCAAAAACCATGTCTGGATCCACCACTGATCAAATATGACTAATTTATTAGTCAAAACATAACTAATTGAATCAGTTATTTTTGATTAATTGAATTAATTATATTTTACTAATGAATTAGTCATATTTAACTAATAAATTAGTTGTTTTCTTTACTAATAATTAGTTATATTTAACTATTTGAATCAGTAACTGACTTTTTACTATTGAATTAGTTATATTTGACTAATCAGAGTTAGAGATCATTTTTTAGACGTAATTTCAATATTTTATTTGCTTTCATATTCCAGTAACTTTATTTGTCATTGCATATTTGCAATCTTCAAAGAAAAACGAATAATTTTTATTATATTATTTTTTATCTTCTAATGTATCAGAAAAAATAACGTTTCAAAAATCATCGACTTCTAAAGATCTTAAATTTTAAAAAATCATGTCTTCTATAATTTTTGTAAAATAAAAATATAAAAAACCAGTAATCCTTTATTTTTCATATAGAATTAGAAAACAATGGTTTCAATGAAAAAAATTCTAAGAAAACCATTCCGTAAAATGCCCCATATATAAACGATTTAAAAATTATGGAGCTTTGAATTAGTAAATATAGGTAAATCTTGTTTTATTTTAATTTCATAAAGAAGTCAGTTGTGTGATTTTGACGACAGAATTGTAGATTCAATGATTTTCAAGTTTGTAAAATTTGCATTTCTCTGATGAGAAAGACCATTGTTCGCTCCAGACTGTTTACAGTTTTCGCAGTGTTCTGCTCCCGCTCAATCCGTGATACGCATCCCCAAATGGGCGCACGGATCGAGCTTCAGGTGTACATAAAAAACGAAAATTTCAATTAAAATAGTAGTGACATTATGTAAATTGGTGATTACTCCCGCGTCAAATATCCTAATTAAAAGAAACTTTTTGAGGGGTAAGAGCAAAATATTTGCGATTTTTTTGTCTTTGGGCAAGCACCATAATAAATACTTGTCACCCCATCCTGGGTAGGCAAAGATTGAATCAAGCTTGAAACAAGCTTGGAATGAACATTAGTTACCAGTCTTTCCCGTGCAGAAATCTTGATGTGGGCCTTGTAGAGTACCTTGCCAGTTTTCCTAATCTCTAGCAAGGCCCTTGTCGGGAAAACTGGTTAGTGCCTTACAAGGGTGTAACATTTTTGCCCACCAATTCCATAGATAGGGGAAACTGGTAAGGGCCTAACCAGTTTTGGAAGTTAATACCCTACTTAATTAAATTAAATACCACGAAAATTTAAACATTTAATGATAAAAGTATTTTATTTTTAAATTAAAACTTTTTAAGAAAAAGAATACAATTAAGAGAAAGAACAATTAATATAAATATTTTATTGTTTATTGCTCTCATACTGAAAAATGTGGTATTATCCGGGTAACTATGGAGATTTCCCTACTTAGGGTTTTAAACTGGAATTCATATCAAAATCTCGAAATGTGGAATAGATTATAACTTAGAAATTGGAAACATTTAATTACTTTTAATTCTGAATTGAGAGATCGTAGTTTAAAAGTACACATTAATATCTTTAATATACCACTTGCTTAAGTATTTATCACCATTTTTTCATTTTTTTCAAGATAAGGAAAACTGGCAAGGGCTTTGGTTATGCCCTATTTAAAATAGGGCAAAGTAGGGCAATTTCTGCACAGGTAAACCAAGCCATGTTGACAGTGGATTGAAGGTTGTTTCTATAGCTTTACTAACTCAGCCTGGGTTACCAAGCTAGAACCAAGATTCATTCCATTGTCAGTCTGGATTTTTCTCACCTGGAAAGTTAATATCTTTGTTAAAGAAAGATGCAAAAAATTGATACTTTACGGACATCTAAGTCAAACTTTGATATTCACGTACCAAAAGTATCACATTAGTCCCGAGTTTAGTTCAGGAGATAAAAATATTTAAAAATTATAAATTATTTTCAGGTTAAAACTGTGCTTTTCTCTCACTTAAAATTGGTTTGCCGCGATCGATCTCGTTCAATTTTAACTTCAAGTTAGAGAAAAGTCCAGTTTTAACCTGAAAATAATTAACGATTTTTAAATATTTTCATCTCATAAACTAAACTCGAGACAAACTTGAAACGTTTGATGTGTGCACTGAAAAAAAGTACTGTTGAATCAATAGTGCCGGTACTATTAAATTCCTCACTATTATTTTAACAGTTTTGTTAATGATTCTAACATATTTTTATTGGAGTTAAATAACTCGGACTTACGAATAAAAAATATGATCCTCTAACAAGGAAGGGTCGCGAAGTCTCCGGCTCCGATTTTGTTGATTTTGATATATGTTGTAGAGGACTAAAATCTAAGCGACACGTATTTTTTTTATCGGTGGACTCGGCAATTTAAGGGGCGAAACTGCCCCTTGAAAATGAGGGTGTCAGGTGCTGATTTCACTAATTTATATAGAAGGACACATTTAATTTAATTGAAACGAATTGAAAAAGTTTCCATGTAAGGAGAAATAAAAAACACACATTTTGCACCCCCGCGAAAAATTCTCAAGGGGGTGAATCAATAAAACTATTCAAAATTCATGCTATGTCAGCGAAAAAAATATATGTTATTCGCGGCTCAAAAACAAAGTTGACTTGTTTTGGGGTTTCATTGGAAAAAAATGTTATGGGGGTGAAAAACCCCTTTAAACATTCCTACATTACCAAAGTAATTAATAATAGTAAAACTTTCACAAAATTCAATAAATACACTGTATTATAAGCAAAATCTACCAACAAATCATTTTAAAAAAATCCAAATTTTTCCAGGGTAAACTACCATTTAAATTTAAAATATTTTAAAATAACGTAAAATGAAGCAAGATAAAGACAAAAAATCAATGTAAACTTAATTTTTAACTGCTACAAAAACTTGTAGCAGTTAGCAACACTTTATTTTATATTCACGAGTGCTACTTGAGGGGGTGAACTACCCCTAAAAGTTTGTTTACAATTATTAAAGATTAAAAAAGGATAAAGTAATGGAAAAAAAGTAATTACGTTATTTTAAAAATAAAAAAGGGCTATATAATTTTTACAAATGACGTCTGAATTTTACGGGGGTGGTACACCCTTAAATATTTATATTATTCATCAATAAATTTAAAATGAGGCTAAATAAATGAGAAAAAAAAACTGAAATACGTACCGATCATATTTGTTTTAATTTTAAAATATAAATACAATTTTCTAATTTCATACAAATTATATTAAGGGAATGAACTACCCCTTCCTTTTTCTACATTTATTACGCATTAAAAAATGTAAATTTAGTTACACTGAGAAAAAGGACTCGGTAAATTTGAACGGAATTTGAAGTAAAAGTTGAACCAAAATGCTTTTCGCTAATCTTTAATATTTGTTGATGAGCTACAACTCCACTAGTATAGGTAAATAATATTCCAAGAGCCATGTATATTCTCAACTCTAGGCGAATAAGTGAGGAAGAATATAATACTACGAAATTTCAGGAGCATTTGATCCAGCGGCTAAGCAGAATCTACCGTGCTTGCGTGTGCAACTACAGCCGGGATATCCTCTCCAAGTCTCAAGCATTCTTGTAACTTAAATAGACAGGTCGCAGAATATTCACATAAGGTTTCGTAGCTCAAGTAGTTAGGGAGTCAGCATGCTTTACTGTAGGGTCGAGGGTTCGAATCTTCATCAGCTCGTAGATTTTAATTTATAAGTTAAATTTTAGGTACACTGTTAAAAATTTATGACAGAATTTTCTGTCACGTGTTAAAGCATATATCACACGTCTCATTCCTAAACCTGGGAATTTGTATTGATGTTATCATGCTTAGATAAAGATATCATATAAGAGACGAGGATATAGTTTAAAATAGGGATCTT
>WNHD01012037.1:0-37757 GCA_011057455.1 Ganaspis sp. Gsp50 | reverse complement strand
ATCCGGTGTGATATTTACGTTACTATAATGGAACAAAATCCGTTCTTACAATGGAAATGTTACTACAATGGATGTGACTACAATGGAACACGACTGTACACTGATAATACATACAATAATTTACCAATATATATTATCGTAGAAAACTAGAAGTTATGCGTAACTGTTCTGAACCCTGGCTTTCAGTCGTTCTGCTCGCTTAGGACCGTACCCTGATCTCTGTTGCTGAGTTCACATGGCAGTTTGTGGCAGTCGGTGGCAGTTACATGATACACGTTGTCTCTAGAACGCTGCCATTTGCATTTTCCAAACTAAAATCATTGAAATCTTGTGAAGATTGCAAGACTGCAATGAATCAAATTGTTTTAGAACCATCGCATAATAAAAGAACCGGCTCTACAAAAATAGAAGAAATGGTGAATGATGTTAAGTCGATTTTAAAAAGAGTTCTAAGTCCTATCCTGCACAAAAACGATTCAATTTATAATGTAAATTATTATTTGCAAAAGGAAATTATTAGTACATATAATTTTAAATGTAGCTTGCACGCTACATTTAAATACTTTAAAAAAATAATACTTTTAAATAATTTACCAAATTATTTAAAAAGAATATATGTATAACAAATCTGTTTACTAATACACATGCAAGCGCTCACACTATGTGAGCACTAACACATATAAAGATTTAACTCTCGTAGACCTGGTAGGGGCGCTGTACAAATTGAGTCGTAGCCACCGAAATCGCACGGAGACTACCGACCCTGCACTGTCTGTGCAGTCTGCAGTCTGTCTCACATTGTTTTGAACGTCTCATCAACACGTGTGATTGTAAATCTGCTTTAAAAAAGATTAACTGTTTACTTTGCAATAATGGAGACAGTACGTCCATGTGGTTGCAAAGGAATAAGAACTTGTTTGATTTGTGAAAAGGAATATTCAATTACAAAATCAGACCTTCTTGCTGAGCTTCAAGTACGTGCTTTCTTTCAATCCTAACCTATCCATCTAAGATTGTGTATTTAACATCTTGCATTTTCCTGTGTATTTTTAAATTAATTTAATATGTGTACGTCCGCATGAAAAAGGCCCACTTTGTCGATATTATTTTAGAAGATATTCGCAATTTTCTAAAAAAAAAAAATTTCAAATTTTCGGTTTTTCTTTAATTGCTGAAAAACAAAATATGGAATGTGCTCTTTCGAATTATGTGTTTATCATAACTTAGTCGTAATTAAAAACACGTTAAAGTCTTATTCCTAAATTTTAATTAACATGGAAGCTAGTAGTTTTATAATTTAAAATTTTTTTAACTAAAAAAATTGAAACTTAAAAGATGAAAATATATACATTACATATTTTCACGATTATGAATATCTACAAATTTTCTTCTAAAAACTATTAATACATAAAGACAGCCCACACAGTACAATATATTGCCGAAATATTGCCTTGAATACTTGCAACATTGCGATGCAATATTAAGGCAATGTTAAAATGTCCCACATACAGTAACAGTGCAGAATAATATTGCAGTAATGTTGCAGTGTAATATTATGGCAACATTGCTTGTAATGTTGCTACAATATGGTAGTGCTCTATTTTGGCAATATTGCGCGTAGTAATGTTGCTATAGTACTGTACGGCAATATTGTACCAAATATTTGCATAGTATAAAAACTTGTATACCTCCTTGAAAAATTTTACTGAAATATTGCAGCAATATTGCTTTGAGCTTAGTATAATAATTTTATTACTAGGCGAAAATTTGGCCCAATATTGCAGCAACATTAGTATGCAATGTTCCATCAAATTGACTATATGCAATATTGCCACAATATTCCACTACAACATTGTAGCAAGATTACAAGCAATGTTGCCATAATATTACACTGCAATATTATTCTGCAATGTTACTGTATGGTGGACATTTTAAGGTTGCTGCAATATTGCCTTAATGTTGCATCGTAATATTTCAAGTACTTATGGCCTTATTTAGGCAATTAATATATTGTGCTATGACACTTTTTATTAAATATTGTTATTCTTATAAAAAAATACCATTTTTGAGGAGAACTTTTGATATTTTTTATTATTAATGAATGTTTTTAATTTGTAATTTTATAAATACTATAGGGTGGTCGTCAAAAATGACATTTTCGAATTTTTATCATTTCGCTCCCTAATTTGGTTCCAAATGCATAAAAATGAAATAATTATTTTCTATTTTTATTTTGATTAATATTTAAAGGTGCCTGTAAGCGATTGATTTTTCACAAGCATTTTGCTGGGAAAAAAACACTTTTTCGTAGATTTATTATATAATCGTTAAAAATTAATATTTTCTTATAGGATACCACTCTTCTTTTTACGAATGTTTAAAGAATAACATCCAGTTAATGATTTATAAAATTTCTTAAGATTACTATTTTTTATAGACACGCGCGTAGGAACCGCTTATTTTCTGGAGGGGGCAAAACTATATGTAGTTATATATATGTATGTAACTATATACAATCTATGTGTATAAATTTTGAGACTGGGGGGGGGCAACTGCCCCCACGGTTCCTACGCCACTGTTTATAGAGCCCAAAAGTAGACCCACAATTCCGATTTTTGATCAAAAATAATAATTCTCAAAGAATAAGATATTCACTGCTCTTAATTGAACTTACCGCACTGTTTTTGAGATCTCTGATGTAAAATCTGAAGAGAGATTTTAAAAATTAAAAATGGCGGACATGATTTTTAAAAAATTGATCAATTTTTATAGTATCAGTTTGGGTTCACTCATTACAAATCGGACATCTGAATTTAAAAATTCAAAATGGCGTAACCAATCTGGCGGAAGTGGATTTTAAAAATGCATCTTTCTTATTAAACATATTAATAGGGAGTTTTGGTGAACTTGTAATTAGGAATGAGGCTTCTTCATACAATTTGTAAGCCGTTCATTTTATCCACACATACCCATACGAAGTTGAATTCCACAATTTTTCTGCCTTTCAAAGTAAAAACTTAGGTCAGCAACAATGCTATGGTATTGTTACTTACCTAATTTTTTATTTTGTACGGCAGTTTTTTGATCAACGATTTCAATTACAAATATTTTTTTGTTTTTATTTGAAACGGGGGACGTAGGAGGTCCCGTAACCCATAAGGCAAAATTGTTCCGCTGTTTTACTCTTAAAATTATAAACATATCGTTATGAAAATTTGTATACATTCATAAAATATCAGAATGGTCTGCCTGGTATGAATTTATTAATAATTTTGTTTAAAAGTTATTTTATAAGACTACGTGTTACACTTTGCAAATTCTTCAAAATTTTATAAAATAATTTTTAAACAAAATTATTAATAAATTCGTACCTCGATGCAAGCAATCTAATTTTTTAACTCATAAATTTAAATTTTTATTAGAGAAAATATTTTGTGTAAAATACCGTATTTTTTAAGAAAAAAAGATTCTAATAAATTTTTGAGTGGGTATTTCTAAAAATCCCTTGGTCTGTTTTAATATTTTTATGAGTGTGTTAACTCCACCAAATTTCATTCAAATCGGTCAAAGTGTTCGACAGATATCGTGTTGACAAAAAAGAGTGAAAAACATCCGCATACACAAACACATACATCTGTACATTGGCTTTAAACTTCGTTTAATATACTTTTTTGATGAAAATGCGTTGATTTAGATTAGTTTTGGAAAATCGAAAATCGGCACGATGATGCTTACAAATTACAATAATTTAGATATCTCCGAGAGATATAAAAGTTAAGTTTCTGAGATAGGAACAAATAAAAAGTATTTTCTCTATATTTTTAAAATTTTTAAAAAATTGAATTGTTAAAAATAAAAAATGTATATTGTTGCTATGAAAATCAAAGTAATGTGCTTAACAGAAATATTTGTAAATTTTTTTTTAAAGAGTATAAAATGAAAAATTGCTATCATTTGTTTTTTGCTTTGCAGAAACAACCTACATTTGTTTATTGTCCATATTGTAATAAAGCTTGGCCCGGTTGGAACTTTGATGAATTTAAAGTTCATCCCAACCATTCTGGAACTCCAATTGATTTTCCCGGAGTTTATATTCAGGTTCGAAAATCATTATTTCATTATATTTTCTAATGTTTTCTTTGCATTTATGATTTAGATTATTTATCTTATTTAATACTTATGATGCGCTCTAAACAAAGGGACCTAAGAAGCAAATAATCGATTTTCGGATTCTGAGCATTTTCCTTTAATTAGGTCGCTTTTTTAAATCAAAACTGATATTTCAAAAATACTTATTAAATTATCAGAATTTATAATCATGACTGATTTGTGTGTAATTTAAAGGCGCACACGCATCTTCTTTCTTTCCTATAAAGTTACCATTTTGCTACTTAGGTGCCTTCTTCGGAGCGCGTTCTAGTTGTGTGGACAACCCATCATTTTCTTTGTACTTCAACAAAAGTATTTTTTATTTAGTACCTTTACTATAATTGATTTTTAGTATATTTTAGTCAATATTTTCATTTTGTAGAATAATTTATAAATTAAATGTTAGATTAAAAAATTAAAACAATTGCTATAACGAATAAAAACAGAATTATGATCTATAAGCAAAAATAAGAGTAAATTGTATCTTTTTTGATGAAATGATGATTTTAGATGGATTTCTTAAGTTCAGACGAAGCTAGTACTTTAATGAAAGATCTGGATTCATTACCCTGGGATATATCTCAAAGTGGTCGCAGAAAACAGGTAATTTTGAAAATATAGAGTTGGATTTTTTCTCTCCATAAATCTTTTTTAAAAGAATCTATTTATGGAATAAAATGTATGTAACTTTAAAATTATTTACGAAAATAAAAGAAACAATACATTAATAAGAAAACAATGTTGCGAGTAAAGACATTGTTTTCTAATATTGTAAAAATGCCAGTGAAGACATATAATAAGATCATTTTCTAATTAATGTGTTGGGTACTTTTCTATTTTTATAACAAATTTAATACCTACCCTTTGCCCCAAGAGATAAATCTTTTTTTACATTTTATAATAATTAATTATAATTCACTAAACAGTTCTTTATGGCACTTAGAATTACGGACCGAAATGTAACTTCAAAAAGCGTCGCCTACGTCTGGGAACATTCTCAGGATTTCCTAAAACTACTCGCTTCGTTCAGGAAAAATTCAATGACGTTGAGCTGTTGGAAAATTTTCGAACAATTGAGCAATGTAGTCTGGAATATAATCCAGAAAGAGGAGCATCTATTGATCCCCACATCGATGATTGTTGGATTTGGGGTGAAAGAATAGTGACAGTTAATATAATTGAGGATTCGGTTTTGTCCATGATTCCTTATCGAGGACTGCAAGATCGTTATAACTTGGATTGCGTTGCTTCTCAAAATCTTATAAAGAACGAAAGCTGCGTAACAATACCTCCCAATGAAAACATCATCGTCAGAATTCCAATGCCTGAAAGATCATTGCTTGTTCTTTATGGACCTGCCAGGTAAAACTCACTTTCATTTTTTTACACTGAATTTTATTTTAAGTCTTAAGATCTCTCTGCAATTTGAATTGAAATAGAAATTTTAATTTTAATAGTATTAAAAAAGTTACATTAATGTTAATGTATTAGGGCATATTTCTGTAACCTTTAACTTTTCAATAAGAAAAAATAATATACTTTTTTTTGGAGCACAATGTTGAACCTTTGCCTGTATAAACTTTAAGTATAGCTTTTCAATTTTAGAATATAAGACACTTTATAGGATCAGAAATTTTTTAGAAATGTTTCATATTGTTAGAAATACAAATTCAATAAACTTTAGGACTGATGTCGATAATTTATTTATAAAATATTTCGATATTATTGAAACGCATAAAAAATGAAGCTAGATTCATTTATTTATTTATTATTTTTAATGTCAATTTACGTAGTTACGAATTGACGTTATGTTATATGTAATTGCCTTTAGATTCTGATTTCGACGTTGTGGATTGTGCTTTGTGTTTCGTCGTCTGTGATCATGATTGTCATGCTCTCACCGCACAAACTTATTTTAATTTTTATATTTACATTTTTTTTAATTATTTCAAATGTCACTGATATATAATAATGTAACACAAATGTTCCTGTTAATTTTTTGTTCAAGTTCTCTATGATAAGAGAGAGATTACAGCGAATCAAAATATTCAGGTTATATTTATATTTTGAATTTTCAACCGATTTATTTCTTATTGTTTTTATTTGCTTGTGTGTGTAAGTTATTATTTTTATTTTTCCTTATGTTAATGATTTCCAATTATGTAATTATTTTTATGGATTTTTTGTTTTTTTGTACTCCTGATGAGCTGTGTTCACAGCGAAAATGCATGTCACATTTTAAAAATCTATAACAAAATGAAAGTTTGATTTTATTTATTGACCAAAGGTCACAAGTTTTTGACACATTTTTATTATAAAAGTTATTAATTATTTAAAAATACAAAATATTTCTAACCTGTAACAAAAATGCAACAAGTGTCTGTTTGGCAAAAGAAGTTGAAAGAAATTGTCTTAGGGATCATCCATAAAGAACGTTGCACAAATTTAGACGTATTTATACCCCTACCCTCCCAATTTAACATAGGATGTTGCATTTTTCAGCCCCCCCCCCCCCCTAGAGCGCAACGTTATTTATGGATGACCCCTTAAGTATTATATAAATAAACACTCCTCCTGGCTGTTTGTATATCCTTAGGCCAATAAACCGAAAGAAATACAAAATAAATACTAAAACCTTGAGTTTGTAATGAATGGCAGTTTTCATACAAAAATTGAATTTCATATACATACATGTAAAACAAAAAAGTGAATTTTTCTTATGGAAAATAAATTTTAAATTTCAAGGAGTATGAGCCCGCTCTATTTTTCGATTTCAAAAAAAGTATCGTTAATTTTTTTTCAATTTTAAAACTTTCGCTTAAGAGCAAAACATTTCATGCAAAAGAATTTTGCTGCACATTTTTGAGCACATTTTTTTGTACATTTTTGAAACCTTGAAACATTTTTCCAAACCGGGTAAAGCCCTTGAATTTTTCTCTGTAAATTTTAGTTCTTATTTTTAATTTAATTCTAATATTTTATAAATTTTTATTTTCACATCAATTCTTTAAAAGTTGATTTTGGATTGCTGATTTTACACAGTGGAAAAGAATAATATTTTAGTTTTGCTTAAAATTTGACCATTGAGAAAAAGCAACTCGAATCGTGAAAAAACGTTTATTTTGTACTTTATTTCTTTACAGGTATGCCTGGGAACATGCTGTTCTTAGAGAAGATATAAATTCACGTCGTGTTTGTTTGGCATATCGAGAATTTACCACTCCATATCTTCCAAATGGAAATCACAGTCAAGAAGCTTTAGAAATTCTCGAGCAAGCAACAAATTTTTGGTAATAAACGTACTTAAATTAAAATCTATTGAATCTATTAAAAAAACAATTTGCCTAGATTACATTTTTTAAAAATAAGCTCTTTTATATTATAATCATTTTGAAATGTTTGGATAAATTTTTTAAAATTAAATGAAAAATATTTTTAAATATCATTAAATTAGGATCAAAATAAATTAGAAGAAATGAATCAATTGTAAAATTTAATTAAAATTGAAAAGAAAATGTTGAAATAAACTTTCAGTATCACTTTTACTTTAGGATTTTTATGAAAATAGAAATTTTTTAATAAATACTTAATCAGCTTAGGCTTTTGAGGAATAATTTAATGGAAAATCTGGATTCTGCATGTAAACTACGGGGAAGGATACGACAGGATCAGTTTTTCCGATTGGATAATATCCATTGACGAGATTTTCTCGCATTTCCCATTGTCTTCTCGTTCTCTCAATTTTTTGTCCTCGTATCGCACGACCCAACATACAGGCAAACATTATTCCAGCAAGCTGAAAATTTAGAAAAGAATTATCATTATTTTAAAGTTGTATAATTTTCTGACTAGATAAACTGAAATTAAATTTAACGTATTTCAGGCACTTACACGAAACTAAAATACAATTTTCGTATTTTTTAAAATTTCTCATATATTTGAGTAAATTTTATTTTAAAGTTAGAATCAGTATATGTAATTTATAAGAATTAATAGCTACATAAGTGAAATGTTAAAATTCGTTTTAAAGAGTTATTTCGCTGGATATAACTCGATATAAAACTATTTAACTTCGTATCGATTTCTATATCCAGCGAAGTAACTCTAAATTGAAAATTAATTTGAACGTGATCTATGTAGACAGATTCATTTTTATAAATTACATATACTGTTTCTAACTTTGAAATAAATTTTATTCAAAAACAAGAGAAATTTTAAAAAATATGAAAATTTTATTTTAGTTTCATCCATGTCCCTGACTTAAAATTGAAGAATGAAAAATTAAATTAAATAAAAATTTACCTGAATTAAGGCAATAAGAGTTGCTCCAGCTCCCAAGAAAAATGCACTTCGCTGGATAATAATCGAAAGTCGACTTATGCATCCATTTCTGTAAATCATGCGTTCTTCAGATAAACAAGATTCCGGAACATGTATTCCATTTTCACTATGTTGCAAAATTCCTCTCCAGTCAAAACTGCTGTCGTATCCACAGCAACCCAACTAAAATTTTTAATGAATTCATATTTCATTTTAATGCAAGTTGTTAATTTATTTTATTATTTATTGAGCTATGAAATTAATTTTCTATTATTTTTTGTTGCGTATTTTAAGAAGTATTTTAATTTACTTTTCTTGCCTAAATTCTATTTCGCATTATATTCTTAAAATTATTTTCATTATATAGTTACTTTCGACTGCAAAAAGTCTAAAGAAGCCTTCGCTTCCGGATTTCTTTCATATTCGTGCATCGTAGAATTTATCCTTTCAGCTAAAAGATCCTTAATTCCATCCTGAAGCGCATAAGCCGCTATAGCTGCTCCAAGTTCCAAAACTAACACCAATGACAAAGAAACTGCAAACTAAATGTAAAAAAATTCAATTTCCATTGTTCCATCTTCTCTAAATTTGTTATTTTCTAAAAATTACTCATTATGATCTTTAATTTAATATTATAGTTATTCATTATTTATCCCTTCCACATTTTGATTATATAAAAATCTTTTTTTATCGAAATTTGGAAAATGTACATCATTTAACAAAACATTCTTTATGTACTTCAATTTATTAATAATTTTTCGGTACTTTTGAATATTAATTTTTAATTCGTCAACTACTAGAGACTTTTAAAAATATCAGAAAAGAAACTAGAAATTAAAGAAATATCAAATTTAAGAAACTTTAATGAACATTATTGCTTGCTTTCATGATTCATGTTTATTGATGTTTTGAAAATTGATGTTTTTTTAATTGAAAGTTCAAAAAATAGAAACTTACCACTAAAACCATGCAGGTGCTTTCTTTAATGGCACCACAGCATCCGAAGAATGCTATTATAAACACGAAAACTCCAACAACAATTAAAATAGTCGCTGGTGAAAAATAACTCGAATCTAGAAAACGAGAGAAATCGTCGTACACTGCATAAATTGTTGTTCCCACAGAAACTATCATTGCACCAGTTAGCTGTAAATAAAATAATTTTTTTTGACAAACAGTGTTTTTTTATTATCAATAATATTTAAATGATCAAATAAACAAAGACAACAATTTTATGGTAAAATAATTTTTCTTTAAAAGGGTCCATTCAAGTATTACCTTATTTTTGGCATTTAAATTTGACGAATTTATATTTAATATTTATTTGTATTTATTTTAAAAACAAAGATGAAAAAGAATGCTTTCAGAATCGATTTATATTTTAAATAATACGAAAAATAGAATTTTAACTTGAAAGTATGCTTTAAACATCATCTTTTATTGTAAAAATTTTAAAAACAGATTGTAAAAAATGTTGTTCGTAAACTTTATTATATAAAAATGTACATATTTTATTCCAGATATCACCTTAGAAAACGTTTAAAAACGTTTTTACGTTTTTTTTACAGGTGATAAGTTTTTTTTACAATTTCTATCCTGATTTTACAAAAAAAATATTTTCTATATGATAAAATTTACAAATTTCAATTTTCATAAATATTTATAGTATTATAAACAGTTAAAAAAGATTAATTGTAATTATTGCATCAGATTTTCAATTTATAAGAAAGTGCGATTTTATAAAGAAAAAAAGCTTTTAACCCTGAAATTTAAAAATAAAATATAATTATGAAAACTAATAAAATAAACTAATTTTTTCATTTCTAAAATTTTCAAGTTCAATTTCACATCACAATATTCCGAAAACGTAAAAACTTCGCTTTTTCGTTTTTTTTACCAAGTAATAAGTTTCTTTACAATTTTTATCCGGATTTTTATAAACAATTAGTTTTAATCTGATAAAATTTACAAATTGTAGGTATTTATATACTTCGTTAAAATAGTCAATTTATTCGTAATTTTGCAACAAAATGTTTGTTTTAATTGAATATTTAATTAATTTTAATTAAATAAACTATTTTTTTAAGTGTAATCGTTAGCAAAATTTTCGAGTCGTATGTTTAAAATTTTTTAAAAAAATTTAAATAATCGAAATTATCGAAGTCTAAAAAGTTTAAAAAACGGTAGTGCGTAAATTAAAATGTTGTTTTTGTTTACATTGGCAAGCGTTTTTTCCTAAATGTTGAAAAAGAGAAAATGTGATAAAACTAACTGAAATTATAATTTTTAAGAAAACAATTTTCTTGGATTCAATCTCTTAGTCATAAGGTAATCTTATCATCTGAATGACAAATAAGTGATTAAGCCTTTTTTAGAAAATCACGTGACAATAGATTTCTTAAATAAAGAGCTCTAGATTTCTTTTTTTTTTTATAAATTAATATAAGTTTTAATTAATTTTATAAATCACGTAGTTGAAAATCTGTCATTTTGTAAAAATTAGAAAAGTTTTTTTTAAGAAATTTGAAATATCTCATTTTGTTTGCCTTAAATTGTAATTATTGCGTCAGATTTTGTCCAAAAAAGTGCGATTTTATAAAAGAAAAAAAGTGTTTAAATATTAAAAAATTAAAAAAATATTGTTTATATGACGACAGCATTTTTTCAAGATGGCAAATTATTTATGAAATTTGATTTATTTTTGACCTCAATATTCGTAGTTTATTTTCATCGCATAATTAAAACCCACTTTCGCTATCAGATCTATTGTTCAAAATTGTTTTCAAACTGATTAATTGAAAAACTGATTTGATCGTCTTATGGATGTTTTTCCATTTTTTGCAATTCTTTTAAAAACTAAATTGCACTTTTTGTGACCTTGAAAATACATTTTTATACTAAAATTTAAACAAGATTTTATCGAAATCAATAAAAAGAAGAAACTGCTGGAAATAAAAATAATAAGTATTTTCCAAGTTTTTTGTTATTATGTACTCTCGACAATCGATAACGTCATGCCTAAGTATAAATTTTAATATAAGTGTTTTCATAATATTTCTAGCTGTTGCCACTACATTTGAATAAGTACAATCAATTTAATAAATATTCAATAAATATTAAACTTCAGAAATGAATTTTTAATGTAATTTGAATAATTGTTGAATTAATGATTGTTCAACGATTGTTAGGTTAATAATTGTCTGTTTAACAATTGTTAGGTTAATAATTATTTGTTTAACAATTGTTAGGTTAACGATTGTTTCTTCAATAATCGTTAATTTAACAACTGTATTAATGAAAAATGTCGTAGTTTAAGAATTAATAACTGTCTTATCGACATTTTGATAATGAATGGCATTTTTTCAGGGTCTGACGATTCAAAATGGTCCATATGACTGGAATATAAATACGCATTAGGAATAAAAAATTCTGCAAATTACAGACCACAAAAAGTGCGTTAACTGCGCAGAGAAGATACTTGATGAGGCGAAGGCCGAGGTCGAGATGTGTGACCGCCATCGTCCTCTGGATAAAGTGTCTTGCACCAGGTGAAATTAAAGATATTCAAAGTCCCGATCCGGCTGCAATATTGAAACAATTGCGAGCAACGTTATTGCGCTCAACTATCCCTACTCCTGCGCTTTTTTATCAGGTGTTGACTCTTATCTACCGATAATGAAGAAACGAAAAGCCAGCACGAATCCTCGCAGGTAACGCCGCAAAAAGACATTGATGATAGCAAATGATGACGCGGTTCTACATCAATTCCCCTCTTTTTGTCGATGCGCTGAATCAACAACTAGAGATTGTCGAGCACAAGTTGCAGAAACTATAAATAATAAAAGATACCGTGTCAGGAAAATTATTGCCTATTATTGTTACTCTCACGATTCACATTACATTTTAATTCGCATTCTAAATTTATTTATAAATCCTTTACTTACATTATCAGTTGATGTAAAACTTTTACCTATACAGTCTTTTTCATTTCTTGCTCACATTAGTAATTAACTAAATGAATAAATGCTCTCGTGGAACGAATCAGTAGAAATCTACTAATTTCACAGCTAAAACTGAGCAACTAATTCAATTAGTAAATTTCAACTGATTCTCAGTGAAATTCTACTGTAGAATTAGCAAATTTTTTACTAATTTACAGTAAAATTTTACTATTTTTCAGTAGATTTTTACGAAATGAATTAGTTGCTCAGTTTTAGCTGTGAAATTAGTAGATTTCTACTGATTCAAATTTAGAGAGCAGAGTTGTTTACACTGGTCGCAATAAAAATTAATTATTTATCTTTTACGTGTGATAGAAGCACATGGAATGTAATTCCAGAATCGATGATTTTATGGTTACTCGAATTTTTTTAAACTTTTTAAAAAACAAAAAATATTCTCTTCAATATTTTTAGGACAAGTTTTTTAGAATTTTATTAGAGAAGCTCTTATGAAAAAATGTTTATGAACCTCACTGGTTACGATATCGCCACTGCGGAAAGTTAAAAAAAATGTTTATGTAATCTCTGCCACGGATCTTCCTTAATTTTCCATTCTTTTCATTTTTGAGAAAAATACAGAAAATTAAATCAAAGCGAGATGAGATTACACAGTAAAGATTTGGATTATTCTAAAATATTCAAAAATTTACTAAAAAGAATTATATTTCAATTGTTCGAAAATATTATGAATTATCTGGGAAAAGTTTAGAATTCGTAGATTTTTCGGACAATGTAGACAATTTTTTTTTAGAAGAATTTTTTTTAGAAGAAACTAGAATATTCTTAAATATTCCATTTTTTTAATATTAAAAAAAATCTAAAATATTCTCTAATATTCTGGAATAACGAGCAGATCTCATAAAAGTGTGTTTCTCGAGTTGTTTACAATCAAATTTTTGAAATAACTAAAATACTAAAAAAACTATTTTAACTGTGAATTTGAATTTCAGTTTCATTTTTAAGAAATTTTTATTAAACATTCAACGACACTTAAACTGTCATATAAACTTACGATTTTGCATAGTTATACATTTTCTAATCTTTTGTAGAGTAAAAACGCACATTTTTAGAATCAAATTCGAAGGATAAAACTAAACTTTTTGTTTGTTAAAATTGACTGTTTTAAAGGGTGGGTCGTCTTAAAAATAAAAAATTATACTTTAATATATACTTTAATATCTGTTTGAGGAGAAACCAAACTCTTGAAAATCTGTTTAAAGGGATAAAAACTTTTCTAGCATTGCCAAAAAATCTATCTTTCGAAAGCAGTAAATTCATCGAATAAATTATAATTAAATGGTCCAAATCGCTTCTATGTAAATTAGCTAATATTTCCATTTTGAAATAAAATATAAATGAAATTATAAATGAAATATGTAAAAGTTTTCCCGAAACGTTGAATGTTACTTTCGAACACTCAGTTTAACTATTAATCAATTGATTCAAATTCCAATTTATCCAAATTATTCTGCAAATTTCAATTCATTCTACTTTTTGCACAAATTTTGTTTCATATAAAATTTTCACATATAAATGACACGTATGTTGAAGATTCTAAATTACATTCATTCAAACTTGAATATATTTTAAATTCATTTCGTTGTAATTTGAAACAGTGCAACAAACGTTCAATAATATTTATTCACATTTTATTTATTCAAATTCACATTTTAAAACACAAATGTTTATTAAAATCTTTCAATTTTTAAAGATTTGTTTCTTTAATGAAAAAATTTCTTTTTAATAAAAAAAAAAAAATGAATATTTTTGCATTACACGGGAAAAATGTACTTTTTATTACAAAATGCTCAATTACTTTGTTGAAGATTACTTTGTCTTTTAAATTTGTTTTTCAAAATTTTAATGAGTTTTAAAAAACACTGCAAAATGTATTTTAAAAACAAAACATTTTCAGCATATAATAAGTGAACAATACTTGTTAATGTTTATAAAATAATGACAAAATTGATAAAAACAAATATGGTATTTTATTCAGAAAATGACCTAATTTTATAAGTTTAAAATATATTCTTTGATCTTTACATTCTAGAGTTGTAGTATTATTGGAAGAGCTTTGTTTATACAAATCAAATAAAAAAATCTATCACACGACACAAAAATGGCTTCTGACTTAATAAAAGTGATCACTGCTGAAAGTCCTAGTTTCTAGAAAAAACCAGATTAAAACTGCTGTTTTTATTCTTCTACACAGTCTCGTAACTACTCCTAATTGATTTCGCTAAAACTATAGAGAACCAAATTCCCAAAATCTGCAAATAAAAATATTACAATTATTATGAGAATCTGCTAAAAAATTAAACATTCGTAATTCACCAAAAAATTTATTTTTGTATAATTTAGACACATTAAGATTCAAAAATGAGTAAAAATCTGAAAACCTTAAAATTGAAACAAAAATTAAAAAATAAATGAAAAACGAATTCAGTAAAAAATGACAAAATTAAAAATTTAGTTCTAAAATGAAACAGTTTTAGTCATTAATTTACGGAATTTAACGATTGAACTTAAGAAGAAAAATTAAGATGCAAATGTAAACAAACCTGTACAAATGCAATTCCAATTCCAGCGCCACCAAGTTGAACAGCATGTCCCCTTACAAAATGACCAAACGCTTCTAGGCATCCAGTCTGTTTAATATCAGTGCTGCTAGTATCACAAGAGAAGTTTCCTGATAAATAAGGTTCATAGTTGCAACAAGATTGTGGTAGGGAATTATTCTTCCAAACTGTATTCCAATCGTGATAGTCCTTCACTCCACAACAATCGAACTAGAAAATAAAATTAATAAATTTGTATAAGAATTTTTAATTTAGAACGCAACAACTTAGAAATAGTTATAAATTCGTTTATTAGTATTTTTATGCCTCTATTACCTTTACATTAAAAATTAAAGATTAAATTAAATTTTAATGCATTAAAATGTTGTTATAATAAAAGAAAAAATAAAACAGAGTGAAACTTTAGAAATTAAAAACTGTAATTTTGTCGCGCTCCGAAAAAATGGACGAATCAAACAAAGGCCAACAAAAAACAATATTTTTTTTTGTTTTTAGATCAGACCTATCATTTCTTATAGATTTTCATGTCCTGAATTCAAATTTAAAGAAAAAAAAATTCATTTTTTATAATCTCAGGAACAAGTTTAGTGGTCTGAATTTTTTAGAGAAGTTGTGCAAAAAAATTGAAACTAACATGCATGAAAGGATATACTTTAAGCTTTAAAATGAGCCCAAGAACACTTAAATATCTTTACTGGTTTTAAAATTATGAGCAAATTATTACAACCATGTTCGAAAGTAATTCAACACACAAATCGTACTATTCGCTTCAATCACCGCACTTGCAAAAATTGTATTAAACATGACCGTCTTTAGAAGCTCATAAATCAGTCAAAAATTAACTAAAACGATTTTTTAAGGAACTGTTGGTAAGATTATAAAATTTGCCGTGGAATGGCTGTAATTAAATATTTTTTCAACCAACAGGAACTGAGATGCAAAATGGTAAAGACAAATATATTTCTAATAAAATAATTTTACTTGATTCAGCAATAACAAAAAATTTACGCGATATTTTTTTCTTCAAATTTGAATTCAGGACATCAAAATCTATAAGAAATGATAGGTGTGATCTAAAAAAAAAAATTTTATATGCCTTTTTATTTTCCTGTGTTATTGGTCAAGTTTGAAAGTTTTAAGTCGATTTTTGATTAAATATACGTTTTTAATATTCTTTGCAATCAAACAGAGCTTTCTATGAATACTTTGTGTGTATACTATCAAGAAAAGCGTTTTGTGACTACAAATAAAAAGGAAATTTAATCAAGCTATGTCATCAAACATAACCTACAATTTTGTCATTCTAAGGTCCCTTTCTTCGGGGCGTGTCATAATTACATTAGTGCTGTGTTTATAAATAGTTTTAGATTATCTATGTTTTCAAATGCTCTTCAAAAGATATATTAAAGTTTCGTGTAACTAATTATTACGAAAAATTAAAAATTATTCACGAAAAAAATTATTCACGATATATTTTTAACATTAAAAATGATGAAAGAAAAAAAATTAAGATATATCTTAATTTTTTTCTTTTTCTTCATTTCTACGTTCTTATTTTTTATTCCAGGACTATTTTTTCCATTACAGAATATTTATATTCATGTGATAGTTTCTTGTGAATGAATATTCGATTTTTTTCTTTATTTCTAGATTTTCAAGAAAAAAAATCACTATTCTACTTTCACAAATCGTTACTGGGGTAATTTAATGCAAATATAACGGAAAGAAAATTTATAGACAATATTTAAATGATTAATTTTCCAAAAAAGGTTCTCATTACTAAAAGATGAGTGCGATTACTTTTTCTTGAAGATTTTTCCAAATCAGTGAGATCTCTCTATTATCCCGCCCAAAGGAATACATCGTTTTGTTCATCTTTTCTTGAATCACATCAGCAGCTTGACTTCTTAGAACGTAACCAGAAATTCCAGCCGATAATTCCAGAATGAAAATTATCACCATTAAGGTCGCAAACTGAAAAAATGAAGAATTGATTATTTCACTAAAAATTTGAATGTTGAAACTTGTTCATACCTTTTTGTATTTGACATCTAATAAAACTATTCCATACTACTTTTTTCAGTCTTTTCTTCACGTTCATTCTTTATCATTATATATTCATACATATTATATTATATTTATATATATTCCAGTTTGTATTTTGACTTATCTTCTAATCTCTATTTTCCATATATAAGAAATATAGAAAAATATAGGATTAGGTTTTTCTCTATCTTTCTTAGGGGTTGTTCATAAACTACGTAGCCCATTTTTTGAAAATTTTGACCCATCCCGCACAGCACCAGATATTTCTTGAATATTTCAGGAAGATTGCACTAAAAGGTTAGAAATATTTAACAGCGTCAGAAAATGTTGGCACAAGCACTAAAATGTCCGCATGTGAGGAAATATTGACATCGAATATTTCCTGAATATTTCCATGCAATATTCATGAAATATCACATAAGAAGAACCCTGTAATCTTTATGCAATATCAATCAAAAAATAATTTTTTTGAAATTCTTTGGTACCTTATTATTATAATATTTTGTTATATTTGAAGTCAATAGTATTCTTCGACCACTGCGCATCATACAAAGTTGAAGCTTTTCTGAATATTTCAAATACATATTCTCTCAAGGTTCGCGTCAATATTTCCTCACATGCGAACATTTGTTCGCAAACAATTTGTGAAACAATTTGTGTTCGAACATTTGTGCTTGTACCAACATTTTGTGGACCTCGCAGTTAAATATTTCTAACCTTTCAGTACAATATTCCTGAAATATTCCAGAAATATTTGAACCTTTCCTAAACCTTTCTTACAGCTTTAACTGCAAGGTTGGGAAGATTTAATTGCATTCTTAAGGAAAGCTGGCATAAACATTTAAATATCCACTATGAATAAATGTTTAACGGGAAGCTTTCCTAAAGCTTGCATTTAACGCTTTATGCAAGGTTCACCGGAAAGCTGTAGTTTGAATTTATTATTATTAAAATTAAATTTTGGTTAAAATTTTGGTTAAAAATTATTAAAAATAAACATTTGAATTAAATATTCAACGAAAATATTGTTAACAAATCAGTGATACTTTATGAGAATCGATTTATATTTAATTGTACATTGAGCAACATATATATGGGTGGCCAAGAAAATGTATTGCGCAGCCGTAGAAGCTATATTTTAGGACTGCGCATCATTGTAAATTTCTATGTCTATACCCATTATTTAATTTGAAAGTTTATTACAGCTTGACGTTGAACCTTGCCTAAAGCTGTAAATGCAAGCTTCAGGAAAGCTTCCCGTTAAACATTTATGGTCATGTCCAAGAACTCGGTTAATAATTTAGAAATCTACAGTCATTTTTATTTTTTCCTGAAGTTTCTTTTTATAAATAATAACAAGTCAAACATTCATGACACACTAGAAGGTATTTTAAAATGATTCCCGAAGTTTCAAATCGATATCTGTTCTAGTTTAAGCGTAAGTAGTTGCAAAAAGTGAAGTCGATAAATTGAATGTTGATAACCTTATCAACTTATATTTTTGGCGCTTAAATTCATAAAAATACCATTTTGAAACTTTGAGAATTATTTTGGGGTACCTTAAAGTGTGGCATGAATGTCAGACATATTATTATTTTTAAAAAGAAACTTCAGAAAAAATAAAGACGATGGTGAAATTAAGGTAGATTCCTAAATTATCATACGAGTTCTTGGACATGGCGCCAGCCTTCCTAAAACATATACATTTAAATATTCCGAATCTGGCAGTTACAGGTTTAGGAAAGGTTCAGTGTTATGTAGATAAACATCTGAATTCAAGTAAAATATAATATAACAAGAATAAATTTGAAATAAAAAAGGAATTTTAATTAATTACCGTCACGACCATGCAGTAATTTTCACGAACGGCTCCACAGCATCCAAAGAAGGCGATGAAGAAGATAATGGAACCAATTGTCACTAAAAGAGTTGGCACTGACAGGAATTTATTATCAAGGAAATGTTCATAATTATTGTAAATTCCAAGTATTACAGATCCTATAGATACCAAAATTATCCCCGTTATCTGAAAAAAAGTAATTGATTAAGAATTATAAAGATAATTAATAATACAATGTTTTTAATAACTTTAAAGTTTTTTTAACTTCTTACTCTCTAAATCTGAATTAGTAATTTTCTATTTAATACACTGAAAAGTCGTTTACCGATTGAAATAGTAAAGATTTACTATAATTTTTAGTAAAGACGAGGTGAAAAACTACCATAATTTAATTAGTAACTTCTTTAGTCACTTATTACTATTGTGAATTTGGACTATATAGTATAGCAATTGATTAAAGAAATTACTACATAATTAAATTAGCAATGAAAGAAATTACTAAAAATTAGTTAAGTAATTAGTTATAGTTTTCTACGAAAAAAATTAGTAGTAAATGTTTACCATTTCCAAAGGTAAACAACTTTTTGCTATAAATTGTATTAGTAGAAAATTACTAATTCAGATTTAGAGAGTGTAACTGAAGTTCGTAAAAGTATAAATAGAGAAAAAAATTAATAGGTAAGTAATTTAAAAATGATATAACAGAAAAAGTACAAAAAAAACTAAATTTTAGAATATAAGGTAATAAAAGTCACGCATTATTCTATATAAAAGTATAATTATGAATTAAATATTTCTTTTAATTGATCCTTCTGTTTCATTTTTTTCAAATAAAATATATTTTTTTTTAAATAAATTTTGTTTTTCAAATAAAATATATTTTTATTTTTTGAAAATCAAATTAACCTGTTTTAGAAAATGAACCAGGCTTCTTCTTTGTGTTCTAAATCAACTTTTACTCATTTCTTGAACACGATGTCACATAATAGGCTTCCCTTATTCCACAATAAAAGAAAACAAGTTGTTTTAAGAATTTCATGTCAGGGCTGTGAATATAATATATTCAATACTTGGTAAATACATTTTTAACTTATGATTGAATTTTAATGTATTGGAAAATTGCACAATTTTAATTACATAGTAATTTTGATTATATTGACAAATATAAATACATAAATAAATATGCATATGCAAATAAATAATCAATAAATAAATGATCAATAAATACTACATTAATATATTTACAATCAAAAATCACCGTTAATAACAAAAATAGTGAATAAAACAGATAAATAAAATATAAAACTCTTTTAAAGAAATGCAATTTATGATTGAATTTAAAAGCATACTTCAAAATTACAAAAAAGGTATTTATTACTTATTCTTTGTAAAAATGTTTTATTTTTCAAGTGCTTTTAACTTTTAGTTTCACGACTATTCCTGATAAGAATCTATATTACAAATAAAATCAATAATTCATTATCTACACAAGTTTCAAGAAATTAATATCTTCGAGGCAGAAATTTCATTTTCACCTTCGCAACGCCAAATTTCATTTTTACATTGAAAATAATAATTTCATTTTATTCAATAACTCCAACAGTCATTATTATTATTTTTATTAATATTTCATTTTTACATTGAAAATAATTATTTCATTTTATTCAATAACTCCAACAGTCATTATTATTTTTATTAATATTTATTAATATTATTAATAATTATTAATATTTATTAATAATTTTAAACTTCGTGGGATCATTAATGACTTTTAACAAAGTATAATTGAAAATTATCATTAAAAAATATCTATTTCCAAGTAAAACTAGTAGATAATATACTTAAAATGGTGTTAGAACATTATTAATAATCAATTGCCTCCTATTGTTCAATTAAGAAAAAATTTTCAGAGCTGCGGTGTCCGAGCGGTTAAGGAGATGGACTTGAAATCCATTGGGTTTTACCCGCACAGGTTCGAATCCTGTCCGCAGCGAATTTTTTTTTATTTTTTGCAATTTGTTTACAATGTTATCCTTTTCTTGTTTTTTAATATTTTTTTACAACTCAACACTTTTCTTGCTTTATTTAATATTTATATTATTAAACAATCGTTTCTTAATGTTCGAACATGAATTTCTCCTGCAGCAAAAAAATAAATCGAATGCGTCAATATTTTTTAATTCTTTAATGTTTGTTATATTTACATAATTAATCTTAATACTAACACTAACAAGAAAAAAATTGTTAAAAGGTAAACAAAAAAATGTATTTATTAAATATATTTAATAAATACATTTTTTTGTACATTTACATTTCCAACTTATAAGTTGGAATTGTCCTAAAGGTAAGAATAACTTAAACAAAAAGTTTTTTTAAAAAATAAAAAGTTTTAAGTTTTAAGTCTTGTTTATGTGTATCTATTTACCTACTTAATTTTAATTTCATTTGATGACATAATAGAAGAGAAAATAGAAGATAATGAACGAGAAAATAGGGACGAGGAAGAGTAAAATAATGATTAATATGATATGAGAAAGAATAGGATTATGAAGATAAAGATGAAGATGTACATGAAGGTGATGTAAAAAAGATGAAGATGAAGATGAAGAAGAAGAAGAAGAAGAAGATAAAGAAAAAGATGATGTATAGAAAAAGATGAAGATTTAGAGGAAGAACAAGATGATGATGGATATGATAAAAAAGAAGACATTATTTTTATGCATATGCAGTATAGTTTAAGATCCATAATTAAATTATAATGATGCATATTATTACTCGTTATAATTATTGTTTTTTAAATGTAGTCCAGTGAGAGTGATTCATGCTTTGTGATAAGTGATGATTAAACATTTAATTAAAAAAAGTTTGAAATTTCCTCAGTGGAATTATTACACTATTAAATCAGCTATTTTTAAAAATTAATTAAATACAATTAATTCTATGTAATTGTGTTAATTATTGTTATTATTTTTAGACATCTATATTATTAGAAATATAGAAAATTTGAGAAGGAGGGGTAAAAGCTTAATGAGAATTAAACTTTTTGATAATATTTATTTATAAACAGTGCATATAACAGTGCGGATCAGTATACACATATATTCTGCGATATTTCACAATAGGGGAGCTGCGATTTCTTGATTTAAATACTCAAAGTCAGAGTAAATAACATTCCGTGTATATTCCAGCCTCATCGGTTCCTACGCTACTGTCTATTTATTTAATGTTAAATATTCAGATTAATCAAATAATTATGAATTTCTATGAATATATAGTTAAAAACCTTATTTTGAATATATACCTTTGTATCTATTCCAGTTCATGAATATTAAAACGTCTGGTTTTATTTACCAAGACCTTTTTAAAAAATGCAAAAAGGTAAATAAGAAAGAATCTAGAATTCACCACGATATATAGAACGATAAGCTCGTGACTCATACTTTTCTCGCTCATTTGTTTAAGCTGATGAAATTCGTTAAATCGCATTAAAATTTAATTCTATATTAGAATTAACCTTTACTGCCTTGAATCAATTATGATTTAATACAAGTAAATTAAACACTATTTACTATTCGCATATAAAAATTAAACAAACTGTATTGCATTTTTTATGATGAAACTAAAATGTTTTTCAGTAAGAATGCAATTTTCACTGAAATTCTTATAGCATAATCTATTAACGTTTCTAAAAACGCAATAAAAGTCCACTTGTTATGAAACTGTCACTGTTTTCCGTTCATATCTTATCTAATAAAAATTGAAAATTATTTTATGTTCAAGTAAAGGTTAGGATTTATCCTTTTTCCATATGGAGTAGTGTCACAAATTGGTTTCAAAGCGAATTTTATGGAATAAAAGTAGCCATTAGATTGAATTTAATTGTGCGGAATTAATAATTTTAGCACTCACCACAAAGATAAAATTAAAGACGAACATGAGGTATTTGATGCATTGCGAGGTTATAGGCAGCTTCATTGTGGAAACCATGTTGTTAGTGTGTTTGAGGAGTTAAAAAAATTGTTTTGATTTTAAAGTATTAGCTAAAACTAGAACAAAAGTTATGGAAGAAAGACCGGCAGCATATGGCCAACTGTCACTCGACCAATAAACGCGAACGCGATCTACACTTGTTTCACTTGTTTGTTACACGTTTCCAATCAAATAGCAATATCGCAGCTGCGCCGCGCCACTAAAGACTACAACGTGTTTTCTCTTGCATATCGCTATATATTTCACTTCCTTTTAATGCACACTTATGTATAGATCTTCTGTTGTCTAACTGGCACAATCATTGTAGAATTAAAATTACCCTGTTCGCAGATTTTCAGAATATTTTATTGTAAATTAAGATTCAATATTCTTAGTTTTTTAAATTTATTTTTGAATTGTTTTCAGTGCGCATGTGCGAGAAGGTAAACTTGTTTCTCACGTGGTGAGGATGGGGATATTTAAAATAAGAATTACCCTTTTTTATCCCTACCGCTGCTGACGATTATTAGCATATGGGATTCTCTTTGGGATGCTATATGAATCATTCTCGGGAACATCATATATGATCCTACATAAAGAGTCCCACATTAGCATTATGTCTTACATGTAAATACATTGCTCTACTTACATCTGTATATAGAATCTTATCCTTATTTCTAATATTTACTATACATAAGATCCTCTCTGAAAAAAAGAAGTATTGTTTTCAGCCCATTTTTGGCTGGAATTGTTTACATAAGTGTCAATTTGGACTGATTTTAAGACCAAAAAATGATTTGGTCTTGTTTTAAGCCACAAAATTAACTGGTTTAAGACTTTTTTATTTCTGTGCTGATATTATCCATTGTGAAAAATCTCCTATATATATAGAAATTTACTGTGTATATACTATTACTTAATTCAAAATTCGCAACTATAACTTGATCCCTAATTGAAACTTGTATATATTATGTTCGCACCCTGGAGCACAGGTAAAAATACCACATTTCATCCTAATATCCTATAAACGTAAAAAATATGTATTAATAACTGTTTCATTCTTATCTCATAAAATATATCCCAAATAAGAAAAGCCATAAAGAGAAACTACTCTCTAAATCTGAATCAGTGAAATTCCACTGATTCTCAGCTAATAGTCGCTGATTGAAATAGTTATAAGTGTATCACTTATAATCAGCGAAATTTCGTTGTCTTAATCAGTGAAAAACTAAAATTCACTGGTTTGATCAGTGAACCTTCCAAATGATGTATTGATTCGATAAGTGAATCCTCATTGATTTCTCAGTGGGTACTCTCTAAATCTGAATCAGCGGAATTCCGCTGATTCTCAGCGATAAGTGAGCCACTTATTCAAATCAGCGTATATGCGCTTTTCAGTGAAACATAACCTAAAAATCCGCTGATTCTCAGCGTATATGCGCTGATTTGAAAAAGTGGCTCACTTATCGCTGATTCATATTTAGAGAGTATCGCTCATTCTCAATGAAGTTCTAATCACTGAGAAAATCAGCGAAATTTTCGCTGATTCATATTTAGAGAGTAAATCAGTGAAAAAGGTATACTGATTTAGCCATCAATGAACAAAAAACCCACTGATCTAGCCACTGAACAATACACTCATTGCTAATCAGTGAATGTCACTGCAAATCAGTGAATTTCATTGCAAATCAGTGGATTTCATTGTAAATCAGTGGATTTCATTGTAAATCAGTGGATTTCATTGCAAATCAGTGGATTTCATTGCAAATCAGTGAATATCACTGCTAATTAGTGAATGACTAGTATAACTGACATAGTACAAATTCACTGATTCAAATAGTGACTTACCTTCTTACCAGTGATTCTTCTGATAATCAGTGAAATCCCACTGATTCTCAGCAAATTGTCAATATGTTTGAATCAGCTATAAGTGCATCACTTATAATTATCGGAATTTCGCTGTCTTAATCAGTGGAAAAATATAATCCACTGATTTGATGAGTGAAAATTCCAAATGATGTACTGATTCGATCAGTGCGAATCCTCGCTGATTCTTCAGTGGAGAAGTGTTGTTTTATAACTCGAATAGGGGCAAATCCACAGAATTTTTAATTATTGGAAACATTTTTTTTTTAAATTTAAAGTCACAGTGATATTCTTTTGTACACATATTTAAGTATGTTGAAGCATTAAAAATTCGTACACGTGATTCACTTTTTGCTTAAGCCGTGGATATATTAACCCCTTAAGTGTGTACATCTAAAATATTTATAACGCTTAATTAAAAGATGTGCAAAACGCTTCCATTTAGCTTATTTTCGTGAAACTTGGTATCGCTTGGTATTTTGGTGTCACTGAAGTTAGATTTTCAAAATTCAAAATGGCTGATTCAATATGGCGGATCTGTTTTTAAAAATGGAACAGAATCATGTCAAATTCGTTAGTTAGAAGTTTCTATAGATAGCTCATTACGAATTTAAAGATAAATTTCCAAAATTCAAAATAGCGGATCCAACATGGCAGACATATTTTTAAAAATCTATCAGAATCATTTTAAATTAGTCACTCGGGGGTTTCTAGGGTCGCTGATTACAACTCTGAAGTCAAATTTCAAAAATTCAAAATGGCGGATCAAACATGTTGGACTTATTTTTAGAAATCGATCAGAATTGTTATAAATTCATTATTCGGGGGTTTCTGCGGTCGCTGATTACGAATCTGAATTCAGATTTCCAAAATCTAAATTGACGGATCTAACATGGCGGTCTCATTCTTAAAAATTCATCAGAATCGTTTTAAATTCATTGCTAGGGGGATTTTAAGGTTTCCATAAAAAACCCATAAAACTTTTAATTTTTATGAATAAGAATATTTTTTTTAATTTTAAAGGCACGTTAATGTCGTTTCGTATATATATATATTTAGGTATGCTTTATTATATAGAAAACCACAAAATTCAGATTTACAGTGTTTCTTCCATGTACCTTCTGCAAAAGATAAAACAATTCTCACGTGTTTCTGATTGAATACAAGTAAAAATAGTTTAATTTAACGAGTAAGAGACTTTTAAAATGAAAATTATTTTAAAAGGTCGAAACTTTTTATATGCCAATAGTAGAAGCCCTTCAATAGTGCAGGGAATTGATATCGCGTGACAGACTTACTCAACAATCGTTGGCGCCTTCCCGTACGGGAATTATCCGATAACATGCATACATGTATGTATAAACGTCTAGAAGGTGGACTGCGATCGTTTAAATCTATTTTTTCACTTTCCAAGCAGTTTGCTGACCTTCCCTATATTCCCTTTACATCTACACATGTATATTCAAGATCACATAAATACATTGCTTCCACTAATCCATAAAATTTCAAAAAATGTAATTTCATTACTATCTATTATCACTTTTTAGAATAATATTTTCTTACATTTTGTCCTATTTTTATTTATTAAACAATTTAATATTAGAAGAAATTCCATAATAACGTCAATAAAGTTTTAAAAAATACAATAAAATTTGAAAAAATAAAATAAAAGAAAATTCTGTGTAAAAATAATTACAATCCAGGTGCACTGTATGATGTAAGAAGGGTTGCATCGTGTGGCGCGCACAAAACTTGTTTCAACAACTTTATCAACACGAACTCAATGTTGCTAAAATTCCATTCGCTTCAAGTTTCCACTGATGAAAATCTCCCTTGTCGACTAAAAGTAATTTATTATTAAAATTAATTATCACATGAAACAACAAAAATCATGTTCCAAAAATTTAAATCACTTACCCGCTTTTTTTTAAATACAAAAAATTCAAAATGGCGGAAATACTACAGTTGTATCTACTGTTTAGATTTTCGGACATTCTCTAAGTACTCCACTTTTTTGAAAAATAAAATTTCGACAATATTTATGAAAGAAAAAACAACACTTTAGAAATGCTTAACAGGCTCTGATAACAAAGGGCGCGGCCGCAGAAACACATGTTCGAATCAGTTCGATGTTCGGTCGCGCCCTCGCGCCGAAGAGTGCCGAGTCTTTTTCGTGCCACAATACGAAGTATAGCTTCATATTGTAATCGACTTGTCTCCGTGGAGCGCCTCAGGACAAAACAAATCCGAGGAATTCGTGTCCATTCGCCGCTACGATTAAGGTGTGAATTCTAAACTCGCATTGCCAGCTTCTATTGTGACTTGTGTCCTTCAAAAATATCACAAAAATGGTTTCCGGTGGTATGGCGTGTGTCAAATACCTTTTATTCGTGTTCAACTTGATATTTGCGGTAAGTACTCGATCGAAATAATTACAATCGTCCGCTTGTTTTTACCGGACTGAGGTGCCGGCTGAATAAGCGTGAAAATAGCAGAAAGTTTAGAGAAAGATTGACTGTTTATTATAAGCTAATTTGGCAGTAGAAAAGCATTGAATAGAATTACTTTTCTGTGTGATATAGTCAAATCAGAAATGCTTTGTTCGTTTCGGCTCCATTGGGGTCCACGACTCCTCGGCGCCTTTGTATACATTTCGCGGAAAACAGTGTGTTTCGCTTGATTTTATCGATTTCCATTTGTTTAATTACATTCTCTATAGCGGTTGCTTTTTTTCGCTTTTTCTTTCATTTTTTACAATATTGTTTCGGCAGCTTGCAAAATCGATTTTTGTTACGCCATCTCTCCATTGTTTTCGAAAAATATAACCTAGTTTCTTTTGCTATTAAAAAAAAAAATCAATTTCCTATAAGTGAAATTTTTGAAAAATTTTGTTTCTTTTTGATAGAGTAAATAGAAAGGCAATGCAAATGATTAGTTTTGCCACAGGCAATTAATTAAAATCGTGATTCTAAGTACTTCGTCTAACTACAAGTGGTTCTAAGTGTTGAAAGGACATTCGAAAACTTGATTTCTAGGTTAAGGTTGTCTAACAGGATTTTAGTATGATTTTAGTGCTAAAAATTTGCCACATTATATTTATGTAAACAGGGTTGGGATTAAATAGCATCTGGATTTAAGTAGATTTCATTGTTTAATACAAACAAAATTCATGTTTTGAATAAAATTTATATCAAAAATTGTAATCTTTTTGACACTTTATTGATAAAAGTACAAACCTGCACAATTAAAATGGTTACGAAAAATTTCAAAAATGACATTGCTTTGAATAGAATGTGATATTAATGCAATTCTTATTTTACAAGATTTTAATTCGGTTAAATTCTATTTGATTAATATGAATTAAAATGTCAAATTTTTATCTTACAAACCGAATTAAGTTGTTTCCAAGTTTTAAGGAATAAAACAGAATTAAATTCATTTCAATTCTAACTACCGTATTAGAATTAAAATGTGTGCGATTTTCAAGAAGAATTGAAAAGAATATACATGTGTGCAGATTTTACAATTCAATTAAAAAATCACTTTTTTTAAATTATTTTGAATTCCATTTCTCTCCAATTCCAACCTATTCTCTGCAAGAATCAAGTTTCAGGAAAAAATTAATTACAATCAGTTCACTTTTAATTTTTTCATTAACTTTTAAATTATTTTTAATTCGCTTTTAATGTTTCATCAACTTTTGAATTATTTTCAATTCACTTTTAATGTTTCAGCAACTTTTGAATTATTATTAATTCACTTTTAGTGTTTCGTCAATTTTTGAATTATTATTATTATTAATAATTAGCGTTTTAACATGAAATTGTTGTCAAAGCGACAAATAAAATTGTTTGCTTTCGTCATGCAAGTTTCTTTATTCATTCGAAGGAAGAATTAACAAAATAGAATTACAAATTACATTTGATACTTTCACATAAACGAAAGTATGAGTCATTTAGTTTTCAATTCCTTACATTTTTAGTTTTCAATTCCTAACAATAAAGTAAAAAGAGTTTTTTATTTTTACTTTTAAACATTTTTTATATGATTTTATATTTTAATAAGTTTTTGAAAAAACTTTGTCTTTTAAAACCAAAAGGCATCTATTAAATTAAATATTTATTTATAATAAAACACCTTTTCAAAATTACAATTGTGAAATATTGATTTTTTGAAAAATAGAACGAATTTAAGAAAAGCTTCACGAGTTTGGCACGAAAACTATTCTTTGACCCAAATTTTCAAGGAACCGTAACTTTGTAAAAAGTGACTTGTGACGTGCTCTGAAAAATGGGACCTTAGAAGGAAAAAATTGTAGGTTATGTTGGATGAAATTTTTATTTGTTATTTATTAAAGATATACGGACAATTAACCTTTGGTATAGAGCGAATGAAGAGCGATTTAATAAAAATTACAATTCATAAGACAGTTTAAATAATAAAGCCTCATTGTCCGCAAATTTAGAACCATAAATACATTCATGCAGCGAGGTATAGTGAAGTCACTTTTGGAACATTTAAAAAGATCCACTTCGTTGAAGTCATTTGCTTCCTTACATATAGTATTGTGATAACTGATTTCTTACCGTAGTGGTAATACCAGAAAAATGAAGTATATAAAGAATGAAGTATATAATATTATTAATGTTAACATTAACTTATTGATGAAAAAAGGTTAACATTTTGATGAAATCTTTCCCTGATTATCTACTACAATCAAGAACAATATTACTTGATATAGTTTTGAAAGAAAACTGTTTCTGATTATAGAACAATGTCGATTATTATTATTAATTAAAAAGGAAGGTTTAATCACGTAAAAACTATCATCAAACCTAACCTACAATTTTTTTCGTATAAGGTCCCTTCAGAGCGAGTCGCACTTACTAGAACTAAGAAACTGTGTTTATTTAGGCCATAGAATAATTAAAACAAGATGAAGGACCAATTTAATTTTTAAACTTATTTTTATTGCATGATTTGAAATAAATATATGGTCAAAAAAGTTAAAAGTATAATTGTGTAATATGACTGAGATCATTCTATAACAATTATCCAAATACAAAATTATGTCGATATCAAATTCTGGTAATTTACAGTTTTGGATATATACAATATGTTATTAATAAAATTAGGTGACTTTGAGAATTTATTTTTTTAAACTTGAGGACATAAAATCCCAATTATACAAATCCATAAAAATTTTCAGATAATTTTTCCTTTTAATCAAACTAGAGGATGCAAGTTTGACCCGAATTTGTTAATTGCAACGATAACGTTTAACTGTACTTCCGTGGAGTTTACGTAAAAGCTTTCAAATTACTGTCCTAAATTTGAATATGTTTTTGGAATAAATTTATGTTTTTTCTTTCTTTTTAATTTTAATTCTCGCTTTTTGCATTTATCATAATTTTTGTTATTTTATATATGCATTCTTATATGCATTCTTCTTATTCTTTCTTATTCTTATTCGCGAGTAATTGTTTCCATGGAAACACCTTGTCGACTTGTAATAAAAAATTGAGATATATATAACGGGTCTGAAACGGTTGAATGCCAGAAAGAGATCATTTCACTTTTACTCGTTTTGCAAGACAAATATCCAGTTATCTCACCAATGACAAAGCCAAGAACTTGTTTTCTATTCCTTGTGTACTTTTTACTGATGTTTCTATCGGTTTTAAATTTTGTATTTTTTGGGACTTTAGTTTTTGTTTTTAAAATGTAAAAAAGGTTTAAGATTTAAAAATTTTAATATCTTTCTATGCATGGTCTTTATACGCAAAATACACAAAAATGATAAAAGTCATAATGAGTTTGTATGCGTATGTTTTGAAGACGTAAAATCCAATCACAGAATTCCAAAAAAGAGGACCACCACATATTCATTTCTTGCCGATATTGACTACTATTTCAAAAATATTGGCATCAGAAAGTGTTGATCGTTATATTTCTGCAGAGATACCTGATGAAACAGAAAATTCTACATTACGTAAAATTACAATGATATATTCATAATCCTTGTAGAGATTGGTTGATAGTAAATGTTCTAAAAATTCCACAGGAAAAGACCACAGTGGAGAATAAAATTATGTGCTATATTGAAGAGCAGATATTTACTAACAAAATGTTATAGATCTAATGGTTATTGATAATAATCTTTTTATTGTACCTTGTCCTAAACTTTCACAATTAGCATTTGCAATGACTATAAACACACCTCAAGATCAGACATTTAATAAAATTGCAACAGATTTAGAAGTTATCTGTTTAATAACTTTTTAACTAAAGTTTCCTTTAAACTAATTGTAAGTAAAAATAAAAGTTATGCTCAATTTTAATTCACTAGTCGAAGAAGTAATGAAATTTATATGTTACGAAAATATTAAAACATTTTCGAATATTATATTACTTTATTACATTAAATAATGTCAATGTGAGATATAGACAATGGAGCATGAGAAGACGGAAAACTTACAATTCAATAATATGTCATATATAATATGTATAACATCGGGAGAAATTAACTCCAGTTCTATAAGATCACACTACCAAATAAAACGGAACCATAAATAATTGCTACCAAGACAGTCTTGAACGAAACTTTAAAACGAGTAAAAATCAATCCTATTACATAATCCATTAGTCTCGCTACAAATTCAATTAATTGATAAATTAAATCTATAAATAGCAGCTGAAAATTTGTATAAAAATCAAACTACCTCTCGACAATTTAACAGTTTTCTTAAAAGTATCAAGTTGATACCAAAAAGTAGACAATGCATTAGTTTACGTGCTTCGTCTGACCTTTACTGTAAGTAGAAAACAAAAAGTTCGCGCGCCTAACGAGTTATTGCATGTGCCCCCTCAATTTGATATTTTTGATATCAATTTTATACTTTTAAGTAAACTGTGTTAAAGAACTCGAAGAATGTTAAAAGCGATATTGATGGAAAATTTATAATATTTTTATATCAAAATATAAAAGCAATATATTTCGAAGGACCCTCGAGACAAATGTCGGTATACTTCATAAAGATAGAAATTATACCAATAGTTAAATACTTGTCATAACATTTAATTTTTTTCTTTTTTAATAAGAAACGAAAATTATTACAAGAATGATAATTACTAAAAATTTCAAAATACATATTTAAAAAGAACACGTCAACAAATCAGTATTTTCGTTGAGCAGGAAGAGATTTAAAACTAATTTCTCTTCAACAATTACTACTCAAGTCGTTCATAAATTACGTAATGGACTTAAGACAGAGAGAGGATAAGGGGAGTTTCACTTCCCGTTTCTCTGTCTTCTAGCCAAAGAAAAACAGTTTCTCTAAGAGCTGTGGGTGAGGAACTCAAAAGTGGCCAAATAAATTGCATTAAGTTAACACCCAGAAATTGAAGAAATATCGTTTTACATCTTTTGCTTTTATTACAAATTTGATGGAAAATAGGAAAAAGAGATCGGAAATTAATTTCAAATTAGTCAAACGTTAAATGTGTTTGCTTTCTACGGTATTTTTCAGAGCAAACTGTATTTTCAGTAGAAAAGGTTAATGACGTTTGAGCGCAAAAACTTGAAAACTCAGCTGGAACATTGATCCTGTCCTTTGCGTGAAGTGAACTGTGTTTTATTATTGCATGCTGACTTACTGTTAGTTCTAATTGTCCGAGATTTTTTATTGCTTTTCAACCTCACTGAGTCTGAGATTAAAGAGACTTTTTCGGTAATATTTGTTTCTAGAAGTGTTTGCAGTTGAATTTCAAAAAATGTTTCTCTTTCAAAGAATTTTAACAACTATTAATTTTACAAGAAGAAACTTTGAAAATCTTATTTCTAAATAAGTTTTTGTCTTCTACTTTGCAAAAGTGTTAAAACGGAATAGTATTTATTAATAAAAAATTGTTCCACCTGAAAATTTAAAACCTATCCCACACAATAAGAAGTAGTTTAATAAAAGCTTTGGATGAATAAAGACAGATGATTGACACTTACAATCGTGTCCCTTTAACGCAGGAGCGCATTGAACTTTCTGATTTGCATACGTAGGTGTGTGCGCACAGTCGATGAAATTTTTTAAATAAAAATGAATGTGGTCGTTTGCCGCCTCGTCACAAAAAGGCAGCTTTTAATTATCAATTCCTCTGAATACGTATAATATGAAAGATAAGATTCGAGAAGAAAGGTGTATATTTTTATGTTAAATGAAAGATAATACAGAGAGGAAATAAAATAATACCTGTGATGGTGATTCTGGTACCAATGAGGCCACATGTGTTCATAAGTCAGTTACACCTTAGAATCATTAATGTGCAGCGTTCGATTTGCTTCATGCCTTATGCATTTTTTTGCAACAGGCCTTGTAAGTCGTGCATAAGTATCACACTGCATGTCAATGATCTAATTCTGATATTAACCACTGGATATATTAAAAGTACTTATTAAAATAAGAAAAGTTTACTTTCAGAAATAGTTCTTCGCTTGGAATTAGTTTTTCTTAACGTACACTTTTATCGGTATGGCATAAGAAGCATTTCGAAATAAAAAGTCGTTGTAATGTGGCTTATTTTTATGTCAATACGCGATCATACATACTATTTATTCGCTCATTTTTATTGATAATCGCTTCCTACTCATATATAAGGGTGTCTTGCTGTTACAAGTTCTAAAAAAGAATGAAACTATGTCCGTTTATTTTTTTTTTAAACTTGACTGTAATAACTTGACATAAGTTAGACTTGTTGAAATTTGACTTATCGATTTTGTATGTAAAGGCCTACATTTATCTGATAAACTTCATGTTAAAAATTGGAGTGGAACATCTTCAGGTGTTTAAGAAATTCCCAACTGTTTTCTAAATGTTTCCTTGATTCAAAATAATGTTTGAAAGAAGCTGAGTATTTTAATCGATACACCAAAGAAGCCCAGATTTGGTAATATCCGTTATAAAGAAGAACAGTCACAGACAGTTTGAAAAAAGATTTTAAATTACCTGCTGGAGATGGGGAAAGAGAACGAAGAAGCAAATAAAGGTTATGAAAGGCACTATTGGGGTCTCGACGCATTAAAGAGCACTCATTGTCAGTAACCTAGAGCAGGGCTCCAGGAAGATCAGAAAAGAAGTCACAAAGTGCTAGGGAAGCTACAGTTTTTGGCGTTAAGCCCATTCAAAGTCTTTTTTTTTTAAATTAAAAATGTTTGTAGCTTGAAATTACACGCCTTACACCCTTCCAAGAATACAAGACTCGTTAAAGGAATTGGGAAAATACAAGATTTTTACAACTTTGGATCTAAAATCAGGATACTGGCAAGTACCCCTCGACGAGGCCTCGAAGAAATACACTGCGTTCGCTATCCCAAACGGTGGTGCTTATTAGTTTCGGGTTATGCCGTTTGGTCTAAAGACAGCCCCAAACACATTTCAAAATTTAATGAGCCGAAAAGCATTGCACGGAAAAATAAAAAAATCCTGTGCAAACTACTTGGATGACATCATAATTCATTCGAAGAATTGGGAGGAACATTTGCTATACATACAAACATTTGGTACAACTTGCGCGCCGTACGGGATAGCAGGTGTACTACGTGGTGCGACTGTTATCCCGTAGGGCGCGCAAGTTACACCAAATGTTTGGGTCAAGATCCATTCCACTGCTTTGGGATAGACTGTCGCCCAAAATTTTTTCAGTGTACTACTTGTCTTAGAAAGGCTGGAAATGCATGGATTAGTGTTTGCTATCGACAAATGTCATTTTGGTCAACTCGAGTTACAGTACCTTGGGCATAACGTTCGACAAGAAGAAAATGTTCCTCAGGAGGGGCATATTCAGGCAATAATCCAAGCGGCACCCCCTAAATCTAAAAAGGACTTACAGCAATTCTTAAGAATCTGTAATTGGATCAGAGAATGCTTACCAAATTTTTCTTTGCTGTCTACTCCTCTGACTGACCTATTGGGAAAAACATCGGGTTCTTGGAAATGGACTCCTCAAGCAAATGAAGCTTTTGTTCAAATAAATGAGGCTTTTAAAAGTGATTTGCAACTCAGCCGACCATCAGATGGACTCTTTATGCACTTTCAGACAAAAGTAGGACCCATCGGAATGGGAGCGGTTTTGTATCAAGAAAAAGATGAAGTTAATAGTGTGATAAGCTATGCAAGTGCAAAGTTAGCTCTACCGAAATCCGATACACTCGTTTTGAACAGGAAGCGCATGCGGTGGAATGGGCAATCCAGCACTACCGTCCGCAATTAGAATCAGCTCCTTTTATCCTACACATGGATGATCAGACATTAACTTGGCTGAGGAATTCCAGAGAAAGAAAGCCCAAGCTCAGTAGATGGGCTCGTTTTTGGATGAGTTTACTTTTGCTATAGTTAAACGTACACGTCAGAATAATGAGCTTGCTGTAGCACTTTCTCAGCAACCAGATGATTCTTGCCCTGCAAGATTCCTACACAGGAGCGACGACCCGGATAGTGTTCATTTACCCCCGGAAGTCTCAGCTTCACAAAATGTACCCTTATTAACAATCATGGGCTGCTCTAATTATTTCCAAGTACTTCTGGAACAACAGAAGGATACCTCGATCTTCAGTTTGGTACAACATTAAAAAAAAGTCCAAAACAAAGAACGAAAAACTAAAGCAGAAGAGAATTTTTATCGGCAGCCAACTCTCGGACGAGGGATCACTAAGGCAAGAGTTCCACAAATTCTTGAGCCTTCTTCATACGAGAGGTCTCCTGGCAAAGGTTAATTTATGAATATCATGACTCAGACCTGGCTGGACACCCAGGTTGGGAGAAAACTCTTCGCGCTTTACAGGAAAGATTTTATTGCCTTACATGTCGACCCACGTTAAAGAATATGTCAAGAGCTGCAGACTCTGCACGTGCTGCAAGACATTCCATTCTCCGGGAAAAGCAGGAATCTGTTTTCGTCAGCCCACGAGCCCATGGGACACCGTTGCAAGTTGATTTAATGGGACCCTATCCCAAATCACCCCGTCGCAATCGGTTTCTTCTCGTGGTGTCGGACCTGTTCTCCAGATGGGTTGAAGCTTACCCCCTTGCTTCCTCCAAGACTCATCACATCACCCCTGTTATCGAACGGGAAGTTTTCAACCGATTTGGGTATCCCAGCGTTCTTATTTCCGACAACGGATCTCAGTTCACTAGTGATCTGTGGGAAAAACAATGTGGGAAATGGCATTACGAAGCCTGGTAAACTCCGACCTACCACCCGCAAGCCAATCCCATAGAACGCCGCAATTAAGAGTTAAAAAAAGGGATGCGAATAAGACTATTGGATACGAACCACAAGAATTGGGACGCTGATTTAGGAAACATTCTTTTTAATGTCAGAAATAGAAAGAATGCGGCAACCGGGCGGATGCCATGCCAAGTCCTATTCGGGTCTTTCCTCAGTCGACCTGGCGAATGGGCTCTTCCACCAAGTACTTGGACTAGTACAAAGCGTCAAGATCGTCTTCAAGAAGTTCGGGAACATCAGAACCAATACATCCAGCGTTACAGCAAGCCTGCAGAGAGGAGACCAGTCTATAAACCGGGCAGTCAGGTTTAGGCCAGGACCCATCCCCTCTCCGATAAGGATCGCGGATTTAATGCAGGGTTAGCACCCCCTGGTAGTGGCCCGTATGATCCAACACCATTGGATTCTCTTTTTTTTCTTGCCAGCCACACAACTTCCGCTTCTTCCTGCATTTTCTCCAAGTCACACGGTCCTCTCCGTAGGATAGGCGACTTCCCTCTTCCCTCCTTATTCTTTAATTCCCTTGCCTTCACGGTACTCACCGCAGGACCGGAAGTCAATTATGTTTTTCCTTTCCTCCTACCTTTCTCCTTTTCTTAACTTCACGGTCCTCCCTTTAGGACCGGAAGTTTTTTCTCTGCTTCACGGTACTCCCAGTAGGACCGGAAGTACCCTTTTCTTCTTTGCTTCGCGGTCCTCTCAGTAGGGTCGGAAGTACTCTTTTTCCTCTTCACTTCTCGGTTCTTTCCTCTCTTTTCCACCCTTAGCATCTCAGTACTCCCCGCAGGACCGGAAGCTCTTCCTCTAGCCTCCTTTTTCCTCTTTTACTTCAAGGTACTTTCCAAGGATCGGAAGTCTTTTTCATTTCCCTCGAAATTCCAAATACCCCTACAACCAGTTGCCAATTTAATTATTTTATTTCCCTTTTAAATAAAATAATCAGTAACAAAAGTATGTGTTTATAGTTTAATAAATTCAAAATTAACTCAAATACAATACTATAAATGTAATATATTATTTGCTTTTAAAACCATATATAACGTCAAATTCTAAAAGCACTACAATTTTTATCAATATTTTTTTCAGTGTAATGAAAGCCTAACCCCTAATATATGGGCGATTCCACGTGTTTACATACCACATTTTAAATTCGCCCAAAAATATTTTTTTCCATTCTTTATATAAAAAAATATATATAGAAAAAAAGTTTCTTTTTCCCTCAACTTTTGAAGAATATTAACGAAAAAAATGTTTTTTGAATTTTTTACAGAAATTTATTAATTTTTTATAAACAATTTAAGTTTTTCTCAATTTGGGCATTTTTAATTTTCGTTATTTTTTTTATTATACACCTGGAAATGTTAGAAACGCTTTGCAAAAGGTTTCAGAGTGGGCCTTATATGTTTAATGTGTTAACATTAATTTTTAAACTGCGGGTGCACGCAGCATTGTAGGAAAAATGCAAAAAGTAGGTTTCGAATTTACTTTTAGATTAAAATTTTAAACCAATTTTAATTTTTCCAAAGAAATAATTCATAAATATAACCGACTGAGTAGCTCAGTTGGAAAATGCCTAGGGCTTTGCAGTAGCGGATCGAGGGTTCGCGCCCGTTAGCCTTGGGTTTTTTCCGGCACGTGAGATACTTAGAGCGGGAGATTTGACGTTGAGGACTTGTTTGTGTGTTATTTTCGAGACTTCGAAATCATACA
>WNHD01012026.1:0-16753 GCA_011057455.1 Ganaspis sp. Gsp50 | reverse complement strand
TAAACATTCAGTTTCCAAGTCATCCATTACAATATTAGCAAAAAGTGGAGAGATAGGAGAACCCATTGGAGTACCATATGTTTGTTGATAAATTTTTTTATTAAATACAAAATACGTGTTCTCAAAAAGGAACTTGGTACAATCAACCACTTCTATAAATGGAATTTTACAAAAATTATTAATTTTGTTATATCTTTTATCAAGACTATCAATAACTAAATCGCAGGGAATGTTAGTAAATAACGAACTAACATCAAGAGATAATAAAACAGCATCACTCGATAAAACAATGTTTTTTAATTTATCTTTTAATTCAAAACTATTGTTAATGTGAGATTTAGGAAGAGGAATAACATTTTTTAATTCTTCATACAAAGTCTTTGCCAAAAAATGAGTTGGGCTAATAATGAGAGAAACTATTGGTCGAAGAGGAACATTTTATTTATGAATTTTTGGTAAAAAAGTGTTTATATTGATTTTTTATTGTATTTCATATATATTAATTTGTTTTATTTATAATTTTGTATGGTTATTTTGTGTACTGCTAATTGTGACTGATTGTGAATTTCTGTTTTATTAAAGTGACCTGATGATGGTAGCGAACTAAGCTACCGAAATGTCATTATTTTTTAAAAATTGAAAATTGTTTTTCATTTTTAAATCCTTTTATCTTCCAAAATCGAATAAATTGATCTACTATTGCAACAATAGAAGAAATAATTTCTACTATTAATAAAGAATTAGGATTTAAACTAATTAAAACATACTGCATTCTTTCTCAGTGAAAAAAAGACTTTCTATTGAAAGAAAATATAATCAACAATTATAAAATTGTGAATAGCTCACAAATATCAAAAAGAGACAAATCCTACATAAACTGAAATGTCATTTTTTGCTTTCATCGCACACCAAGAGTGAAAAATTGTCGTGTAGCGTAAAATAACAATTGAAAGAAATAGATGATTATTGATTGGATTATACACACATGAATGCAATCGAATCAAAACACTCTACTGTTAATCTTATCTAGTAAAAAAAAGCTTGTTAGCTTAAACTCAGATGCGTAATGGAACTACTGGAAATGACGAAATCGATAAATTACTCACGACTCGGTGATTATATTCTGTTTCTCTTCAATTATAACATCAACTTTAATGAACAATATCACTGCAAATTCAATACAGTGTCATTCACAATTCCCCATTTAAAACTCCGTCCTGATAAATTAATTGTGTCCAATTGTTTAAAACATTTATATAATTCCCATTGTAGTTTTATTTTCTAAAAATTTAATTACTTTATTCATTTATTGTAAAAATAATATAATTATTTAATTTTTTGCTACAGCAAAGAAAATATGTAGGTCCAGTTTTGCATAGAGTATATTTAAATAATTAATTTTTGTTTCCAAAATAAGATTGCGAGCATGTTTACTTTTATTAGAGATGTGCAATTTTTATTTTGAATTTATAATTGTAAATAAGAGTTCTCAAAGCAAACAGTTGTTTCGGTTTTACTTAGTTCCATCAAATTTACATTTATGTAAGTTTTTCTTTAGCACGGCAGGTTAAATTAACCCTATTAAATGATTTCCTGATGATTCTTTCTCTCCATGCTTATGTTTATCATATATCAGTTAATTCATTGAATTTAAAGTAATTTAAAAATCAGCAGTGCACTTGGCTTGAAACAACAATTTTTGAAAAATTGTGACAATAATAGACGGGCTGAGTATGATTATTGGAAAATAAAGAAAACGAGAGAAAAAGTGTAGTTCTCGAGGGTGCTGACACGGTTTTCTCACAACTAGCTCTATACACGTGGAATAAAAAGAGCAGATTTGATTCAGAAGGTTGATATTATATACAGAGAAGCCAAGAATATCAGACGGCAACGACAGTTTTTTAAGGAATTCAGACACAGTGTTGTTTGTAGCTGAATGAATTTTTCAAGCGTATGACTTTCCAATATCTCAAGGCTCAAGCAATACTTTCAAATTCATTCAAATTTACTTTTCAACTTTTATTTACATTCTCAATTTTCAAATTTTATGCATGACCTCAAAAAATTGTTACACTGAAGACAAAAATTTCGAAAAACAAGAATTCAAATATATAATAGCTATTTATTCTTCTTTGACTAATAGTTTCTATTCATTATAAGAACGTAAAACTTTAAAATAAGAAAACACCCGTAGATAGCACTTAAACTTAATCGCTCTAATTCTACCCTGAAACGATTCCATGGAATCGATCCAGGAAAATTCCACAGAATAATTCCACATAGAATTCCACAAAAATTTCACATCGAATAAAATGTAGTTCTAAGCATAATGTTTCAGAAGCCCATACTGTGACCCCCATATTTATCAGGAACTATAATAAACAACAGATACTCCAGGAAATCAAAAAGACTCCAATGATTAACATTATGCCTAGGTGTCTGACAAACATCTTCTTCAGGGAATATCATCAGTGTCTAATAATCCAGGAATCAAGGAGTTTCAAGTTGAGATCCCCATATTTAGGTGTCTGACAAACACCCTCTATAAGGAATATCATTATAATATAATATAATATAATAATATAAGGAATACCTATTGATGCTCCAGAAAATCGAAGAGGCTAAAGAAGTCAACCTGATGTCTAGGTGTCTCACAAATACTTTTTCCAAAGTATTTCACGTCCTTTTGTTACTCCAGGAAATCAGAGTGTCTCATTTAGTTACTCTGATGTCTAGATGTCTGTCAAACACCTTTTTTAGGGATTATAATCACTCACGCTGTGCTTCTTTTGATTTAAATGGAAGGAAAATATACCTCAAATTTTCCTGCAGATTACATTAAAGTAAGAAATTCTATGATTTTTTAGACAAATAAAAAATCCGTCGAGTGCACTTTGAAAAAAGTGAAAAAAATAAAAAATTGAAATAGTTATAATAGAAAAATGTAATTAACATGAAATAAAAATCAGGTACAATAGGCATATTTATTATAAATGTTACAAAGTAATTAGATGTAATAATTGTCCCATAAAGGAATAATTACTGATGACAATAAACATTCTAAATGTGATGAAATTCGAATTACAGTACAAAATCAAAATCATTGCCTGCTTCCAAGCAAACGCTCCATTCACATAAGTGGAAGATGGTTACAAAATTATAGAACACCAGTTGATAGAATGAGTTTTGTTACTAATGAAATATGTCATTTATTTAAAGAAGCAAGATATGAATTATATTGTATGGAGATTGATAAAAGCAAGAATGTTGGTTTAACGAATCTCATGAAAAATTAAATTTCGCTAGGAGCTAGTCAGAGTTATTGTTTTAAAAATATTAGCTGCTCTGAATTTAATAACGAAAATCGATGATTGATTAATAAACAAAGTTATTTTGATGTTTGTATTTCGGTAAATATGATCTTTGGATATGCTGAAGATATGTAATAATAGTTAACGCGAATAACCAATGTATGGGTCATTATTCCTGAACTGACTCAATCAAAAATTAGAATGTCTTGCAACTTTGGTAAATTTTTGCCCTACATGGCAGTATTAAATCCTTGCAATAATAGTTCTTTTGAAAAAAATTGTATAAAGTAAAGGGAGTTGAAGTTTTGACTTTCTGAGTGAACGATATAATTATGGCACAACTTTATAGTTTTTAATTTATGTATAGCGAATTTTAAAGGATTTTTCATACACTTTTTAAATAAAAATAAGTTTTTTTTCTAAAAAAATGTTAAGCCCTGTTTTTTCAAAATTAAGCCTTATTTTTCACTTTTGACACATTTGGATGTTTTTTTATTTTAAATTTTATTTTTATTCGAAAGTCAAAACTTCAACCCCCTCTACTTTATATAAATTTTTGTCAAAAGAGCTGATATTGCAAGGATTTGATACTGTCATGTAGGGCAACAATTTACCAAAGTTACAAGACGTTCTAATTTTTGACTGACAATGAGCCAGTTCAGGAAAAATGCCCCATATAATAGTTGTTAATGCGCTGTGTTAATCTTCAGCATATCCAAAGATCATATTTAGCGGTATACAAGCATCAATTCCATTAGTAACAAAACTCGTCCTTTCGACTGGTGTTCCATAATTTTTTAACCGTCTTCCACTTATGTGAATGGAGCTTTTGCTTGGAAGTAGATAATGATCTTGATTTTGTACTGCAATTCGAATTTCATCAAATTTAGAATGTTTATTATCATCAATAATTGTTCCTTTATGGGACGATTATTACATCTAATTACTTTGTAACCTTTATAATAAATATTCCTATCGTGCCTGATTTTTATTTCATGTTAATTACATTCTTCTATTATAACTATTATAATTTTTGGTTTCTTTCACTCTTTTCAAAAAGCGCTCGACAGATTTCGTTTTCTTTCGTCTTGAAAACCATAGAATTTCTGACTGTCGGATACTCCTGAGAAAAAGAGAATCCTATTTGGTAACTTAATGATTTCATATCAACTAAACACTTTTCTTTAGAAAATATGAACACATTTTCTCTATATAGCTTAGCCTGTCTAGTCTCTTGAAGTATCAGTCACTGATAATATACTCCAGAGAAGGTGTTTGACAGACATCTAGTCATCAAGATTAGTACTTCAAACTTTCTGAGCTCCTGAAGTTTCAGTCAGTGATGATATTCCTTGGAGAAGGTGCATGTCGGACACCTAGACATTAGGCTAACTCCTTAAGGGCATATGGAAGAGTGTGTCGTCACACGCTAGGCTTAATCGTATTTTTCAAATTTTTTCTAGACAAAAACGAATTATAAGATGAAACTCAGAGGATTGAAGAATTGGAGGATTAATAGTTTGAGCTTAAAATTAAAATGTCTCCTGACTTTCTACCTGCAATTAAAAAACAATATTAATAAATTTGTTATTTATAGGTTGAAGAACATGAGAAATTTTAAGTTTGAGACCAGCTTTAGCTAACAATAAGATGCACTATTGTATTATGCAGAACAGTATAATGCTGAAATGAAAGAAATTGAACACATTTTTGTATTGCTGTCAAATAATCGCTTAAACCTTCTTTTTCACAGAATAAGAAAGACTTATAAAACGTTGTTTACACACAAATGGAAAGTCACGCTCAATATTCAAAAAGATTATGATTTAATTAAGGATTGTGTTTCCCTCGTAACTGCTTTTCATGAAAGCGGTACATAATTAGGTACATATATAATTAATAAAGTGGTAATATTTTACATAAGACAAATGAAAATAAAAACTTTCCACAATTGCGAATATAAAGTTGTTAACGTTGAATTAATTAGGTATGCTCTCTAAATTTGAATCAATAGAAATCTACTAATTTCACAGCTAAAACTGAGCAACTAATTCAATTAGTACATTTCAACTGATTGTCAGTTAAATTCTACTGCACGGAAAAAACTATCCGGTTGGAATAACTGGAATTCCGGTTAAGCCTCACTTAACATTTTTTTCCAGTTATTTTAACCGGAGGTCCGGTAAATTTAACCGGAATTCTGGTTAAAATAACTGGAGAAAAATGTTAAATGAGGCTTAAACGGAATTCCAGTTATTTCAACTGGATAGTTTTTTCCGTGTGATTCTCAGTTATATTCTACTGTAGAGTTAGTAAATTTTCCACTAATTTACAGTAAAATTCTACTATTTTTCAGTAGATTTTTACTAAATAAATTAGATGCTCAGTTTTCACTAAAAAATAGTTATATTGTACTAGTAAATTTTTAATGATTTTCACTAAAAAATAGTAAATGTTTACTATTTCGAACGGCAAACTACTTTTCGCTGTTGAAATAGTAGAAAATGACTAATTCAGATTTAGAAAGCATGAAATCTAACTTTCAAAGTTAGCCATGTTATCCAAATGAAATAAGAGGTAGTCCATAAATTACCTCCCAATGGGAAATTGCCATATTAATAAACACTGATTTTTGAATTTTAATTCTCAGCATCATATAAACCAAAAAATTGCTGTAGTATATAACTTAACAGACAGAGCATTAAAACTTTCTGATCAGCGTTTTCATGGCAAAAATATAAGCGACATCAAATTATTGTTACAACAAAATTGCTATCCTTCTGGTTTCATTGAAAAACATGTGAATAAACGAATTCATTGTATAAAAAATTCTATTCAAAATTATAATAAGAATTCACTTTACCAGAGAATACAGAAAATTATTTTACCTTATAATAAAAATGTATATGAAAAAACTTCTTCTTTGTTAAATAACTACAATATTACTACGATTCCATACAATAATAAAAATTATAATATTATTAAAAAAGGTAAAGATGTAAATAATAGATTAGAGAAAGTCAACTCAGTATATAAACTTAATTGTAAACAATGTTCTGCATCATATGTTGGTGAAATTAAGAGAATGGTAGGAATGAGAGTTTCGGAACATAAAAAATCTAAAACAAATTTAATAGCGACACATAAAAGAGTGCATGGACATGATTTTGACTGGGATAATTTCTCTATTTTGGACCACGAGAAGATTTAAAATTCCTAAAAAAAAATTACAGACTGTTCTTCTCTAGCAAATTTAAATAATTTTTAATTATAATTCTGGGATGATTTCGTTTGTTTTCTTTTTCTTCAAATATCTTTCTTCGATTTGGTCGATTTTGTCATGTCATTGACCTGTGACGTTGCTAAATATTTATAAGTAATTAGTCATTGACCTGTGACGTTGCTAAATATTTATAAGTAATTAGTGTTATTACATTAGTCTGTACTTGACATTTGTCTCGACAATGTCTAATTAATTTGACAAAATATTTCTATAAAATGTATAAATTTTATAATATTAATTTTACGGTAATTATGTTTTTAATTTAAACAAGAAAAAAACTTTTATATTATATATTTATATATTTTTTTGTGTATTAAAATTTGATTAATTGTGAATAAAACTTTTTAGTTCTGAAGAGGACAGTTTTACTGTCGAAACGTTAAACCTGTGGTTTGATTTTTAATAAACCAGACAATTTGACTAGGATTGATTGATAAAGTCTTTTTTACGTATTCGATTCACCGAGGGATAAATTCATTATACTATAATATTTATAACAATTATTTGATATTATATAAATGGGGCATTCCATAGTCATTTAAAACTTTGAATCTCAGATTTTGTTAATACTTTGCCATTCTGTTGTATTTGCTCTGCTTTTAAGTCAAGCAAAAGTGTTTTGCAAAATTTCAATTATTTTGCAAGACATTGTTAATTAAATTTTCAGGTCACTTTTTTCTGAAATACGTATCTTAAAATCTATAAATGATAGAAAAAAATGTTCTATATAAAAATTATAGGGAAAATATTGAATTTTAACAAACAGTTTTTTTATAATTTTAAAATAAATTTTTATCTAACTTTTTTAAAAAATAATTTTTTAATAATTTCTTTTTACCCGAAGTCCGTAAAATTTTTTTCTAACAAAATATTTAAATTATACCTTAAAGTGTGCTAAAAAATTCCTGAAATAAATCGAAATATATTTAATTTTTGGCATATTTTTCAAAGTAACTAAACATTATCGCTAATGTTAATAGCCGTTTCAACACATATACTTTTCAAAGTTCGTTAATTAAATAAATAGTCACCTTTTCTTTGCGGTCAATAAATTATATAGAAAGATTTATGGTTCTTATTAATGACTTTATGTGTTTTTAATAACACTGCAAATGAACATTTGAAATGCTCTTAACAAAGACATTTCCTCTACTCTTATCGCGACCCTAAATTCAAGTAACCCTTTCAGAGGCACATAGTCCCGACTGCTCAGGTAGATTGAATTTGTTTCTTGAGTGAACAACTGCTAACTATTGTTTTACATCATATCTGTGTTGTTAAATTCATAACTTTTTCTGTTAAATAATAATGCCTAAAAAGGTTTGCTGCAACCCTTTTAACCTTCCGAAACATTTTTCGATTGAGGAAAATGTTTTCAAGACGCTTGCATCATGGAAAACGAAAAATCCGGATCAGGGGGAATATATTTGCATGTCTTGCAAATTGTTACTGTCAAAGGGGAGCGAACCGTCCGAAAATAATTACGTAAGTGTTGATTCTGCTAATAATAATAACGATATTCTTCTTAATGATGACTTTGAAATTGAGAGTAAATCATCATCTCTTTCGCGTGGAACTGATTTAGATTTTATGGAGTTCGACATTGACAAAGAAATTATGTTTTTAGTAAAAGAAAAAGTAAAATCTGCTTTCAATTTTCGAGAAAAAATTCATTGGTTGACTGTCACTCTAATAAGTTGGAATTTTATGAAGTTGAAGAATGAATTTAATATTTCCTATTATTTTGCAAAAAAAGCAAAATATACCCAAAATCTGTATGGTTTTGGATTATATTTGCCTGTTAGTGATTCGAGAACTTTCCCATCTATTTCTATTGAAGCTGTTGTTAATTTCTATCTTTCTGAAAAAATTAGTCGCGTTATGCCAGGACAAAAAGATTGAATTTCTGTTGTTCAGAAAAATGGTAAAAAAATTAAAATGCAAAAACATTTAATTTTGTGCAATTTAAAAGAAGCTTATGTTAAATTTAAATCTTCATATCCAGATTTGAAAGTAGGTTTTAGTAAATTTGCTGATTTGCGTCCGAAACAATGTGTTCTTGCTGATAGCAATGGAACACACACTGTATGCGTGTGTAAAATCCATCAAAATTTTAAGTTAATGTTTAGTAGTTTAAAAAGTGTTTTTGAAGATTTTTCTGTACCTATGTAATTATAAAGAAACTTTAGCTGATATGATTTGTAGTGAGCCAAATAATAGATGTTATTTACAAAAATTGTTGTTAATATAGTTTACCAGCAATGGTATATATATATATATATATATATATATACAATACTGATCGTTCTTTTTTAGAATCCATCACGCAAGAAGCGAAAACGTTCGTCCAAACCATGACCAAGCAAGCTAATATTCTCTTACTTCATATCTTCATAGCCAAAGAACAAAGTAAATTTTTAAAAACTCTTAAAGTAAATTTGAATAAAGGTGAACTTATTGTTATTGGAGATTTTTCGGAAAATTTTTCATTTTTAATACAAAATGCAATTCAAAGCTATCATTGGAATAAAAGTCAAACGACAATTCATCCTTTTGTTATTTATGGGCCAAATAGAGATGATAGTAACAATTTGAAATTTGAAAGTTTAGTTTTAATTTCTGAAAATAATGAGCACTGCACAGAAGCTGTTTACCTTTTTCAAAAAAACTTAATCACTTGGATAACAAAAATTTGGTTCAAATGAAATTAAAAAAATTTATTACTTCTCTGATGGTGCAGCGGCTCAATATAAAAATAAAAAGAATTTAATTTTTTTTAAAATTATTTTCGCGATTGTGGTGTAGAAGCTGAGTGGCACTTTTTTGCTACTTCTCATGGCAAAAATGCTTGTGATGGAATTGGAGGTACAGTAAAAAGTTATGTTAGACGTGAAAGTTTACGCAAGCCAGATACTGTCCCTATTTCATCTCCTAGAATATTTTTTAATTTAGTTGAAAATAAATTTAATACTATAACTTTTGACTTTTGTACCAATGAGCAGCATAATGAAGTTAAATTATTTTCAACAAAACGATTTTCAACTTGTAAAACAATAACCGGTGCACGTTCTTTTCATTCTTATATTCCACTCAAAAATAATAACATTCGATGTAAAAAGTTTTAAATTTTGATGACAGCGATTCTTCTGTATTCAACATTGATTAAAGTTTTAATTATTCTTTTTATAATTTTTTGTATCATACACAAACAAGTATAATTAAATATTACAGTATGAAAATTTAATAAAATTATAAATACAGCAATCTGGTGGATTAGGCCTATTGGGGATACCACCCTTTTTTTAATTTTTTTGTTTTAAACGCGCCAAATTTACTCTACCTCCGTGGTGGTGCAAAAATGGGTATTAACATTAGCAATAATATTTAGTTACTTTGAAAAATATGCCAAAAATTAAATATAGTTCAACTTATTTAAAGTGTCAATTGTCGTGTGAACCAAGATCCAGCAGCTTGCGGGCGATACCACGTACGCGTTACGGCTCGCCGCGAGAGCCGAGTCACGCAACGGAAAACTCAAAAATTAATTTCTCGAAAATATCAAAAAACACCTTTCTGAAAATTTCAGAACTTTTTTAGGACACTTTAAGGTATAATTTAAATATTTTTTTAGAAAAAAATTTTACGGACTTCGGGTAAAAAAAATTATTAAAAAAGTATTTTTCAAAAAGTTAGATAAAAATTTATTTTAAAATTATAAAAAAACTGTTTGTTAAAATTCAATGTTTTCCCTACAATTTTTATATAGAACAATTTTTTCTATCATTTATAGATATTGAGATACGTATTTCAGAAAAAAAGTGACCTAAAAATTTAATTAACAATATCCTGCAAAGTAATTGAAATTTTACAAAACACTTTTGCATGACTTAATTGCAGCAAATACAACAAAATGGCAAAGTATTAACAAAATCCGAGATTCAAAGTTTTAAATGACTATGGAATGCCCCAAATACAAGAAGCAGAGGCTTCTCCGTGATTGAGAAAGTGGTAATAGGTCTATAGTTGGTCACTTAGTTCCTATCCTTATCTTTGTAAATTGGAATAATTATGCCTTTCTTCCACTCTTGTGGAAAGACGCCTTAGGACAATGAAATTTTAATATTTTAAAAAAAAATTAATTACATATTTATTTATACATAAAACGATATACTAAAACTTGTTTGATGTAATTATTGCTAATTTATAATAGTATATAATAAGAATTAGTTTTATACAATTTTGCCCTATTATTATAGAATGTAGATACCTTAACGTGACCACTGAATGGTTCATATTTTATTTATATTTCAGGACTTCGAGCGCTACTGAAGACCTCAGGTGCACTTGCACATCTTTGGTTTTATAACAGTGCTACAAAAGAATTGTAAAATTCCGGCGAATGCTATCTATAAGGTGAAAAGCAGTGATAATAGAACACGAGAAGTTAGAAATTCATCTGTAAGTTATCAGCTGCAATTGGACAGGAACAAGTAAAGTTTATAGAAGCGATAAAATTCTTTTTCACGAGTCCATTTCAATAACCACATCAGTATTCTATCCTATACATTGCTGTGAACTTTACCTTCCATCTAAATACCATGAGTTGAGTTTTATAATTATACTTTATTTAACTTATAAACAAGGTATTAATAGTTTACAACACTTCAAAATTTGCAATTGAAATGTAAACTCTAATTTAGTTAGAAAAAATGGAAAAAGTAATATTCAGGGGAAAAAACTCTAAAACAGATACCAATAATATTTTTCATCTCTTTTTATTCTCTTTGAGAAAATAAAAGACATTTGCAATGGAGGATTTAATTTTGCTATAGAAATCTATAACAGCAATGTCTTTATTTTGATAATAATGATTTTGGCAATAATTACCCTGACTGTACAAAAATTAACAACCACATTTATATGTGATTCATTTTTTATGAGTCATTTAGAAAATTAGAAACGAATGAAATTAAATCAGGTCACTGCGATTTCTTTTTGCATTTGGAATTTTTACATATTCAGTCAATAAAATATAATTTTTTTAATATTTATTGAAAATCGTAAATGAAAATTGAAGAATGTAGAATCAACAATAAATGAAAACAATTGCTCTACAAAATACTGAAAATTTCGAAACAAATATTAAAACAATTGAAAATTGTCTTCACCCCAGGCAATTCATCAAAAATTAAAATTTTTTTCATTTAAGTTAATTTTGAAATGTTTGAATAAACATTGCGAAAGATTTATAAATTTTTTTGCAAATTTTGACTTATAAACAAAATAATTTTTATAATATATAACAATTTAATAATTGTATTTCTTTCTCGAATGAGGAAAAATAAACAGTTAAAGAAATTAAAGTTGTAAAAATCGATTTATCATAATTAATTTGCTTCTTAAAATATTATTTCCCTTTCCGGTTCTTGGAAAATAGTAGATAAGGATAAATATGAGACTGGACGATGTCTGATCAAAACTTCCTAATCTACTGATGAGCGGGACATATAGTATCGACTGTAAGTGGAAAAGGAATAGGTGTGGTCAGCCAAAGTGTACTCCTTTATGCGTCTTTTAACCTCTAAAATTAATAAAACATGTTTTTTATTATTTAACGTTCTCACATTATTACTATTATACTATTATACTATTTATATTATTATTATTATTTTTTTTTTTTGCTTAGGGAATATTTGGGAAAATCTGCATACAGATCCCTCGGGGCCGCATCGGAGGGTATGTGGGGTTGGTAAAACAAAAATATAAACAAAAATTATTATTAATTATTATTATTATTATTATTATTATTATTTTTATTTTTTTTTTTTTTTTTTTTTTTTTTTTTTTTTTTTTTTACGAAACAAGTTTAGGAGAGGGAAAAATGCATTATTTTTATTATTATTATTATTATTATTATTATTATTATTACAATGATTTTTACATATTATTATGTCACAACATATCAATATAAAAATGAAATCGTGTCTTGTTCTCGCAAAAAATTATATATTCAATATTTATTAAAACCTCACGTTTTATGACTGAAAATATTTCTTACAAAAAGGTACGAAAACAAGTGAAACAGGTAACTTTATTGAGAAAAGAGTCACGTGGCTGGGATTTAAAAGAAGTTAAGCGTGTGGTAAATACATGCTTGAAGAAACACGTGTCGCATTTATGCGAAAAATAATTTGCAAATAATATTTTGAATTAATTATATAAATATGTTTTACTCTTTATATCTTACTTTCAATATAGATGTAGTTTCCATTATAAAGTTATTAATATAAAGCGATATAACAATAATGTTTCAATACTAATTAATCTTGATATTTTCTACAAATTACATAGTTACTTAGTTATATAAAGTTACTAATTTTATTATTAATTATAAAACAGATAATTTCTTTATTAAGCTTAAAAGGTAATCTTCAAAATAATCAAAAGATGAAAACTTCACTTTTTGCTTGATTTTTCTTCACAAAAGGAAACTTTACGTTTCATTTACGTTTTCTTTGATTTTCGTTTGCAAAAGGAAAGTTGGCGTTTTTCATTAATCTTATTTAGTGTTCAGCTCTTATTGATTGTTTCGTGAAAATGTTTTACTTTAAAAAAAATGAGTTATATAATTGCTTATAATTACGCATGTAATTAATTTGTACCAATATACCATTATATATTATCCCAGATAGCACAACAATTTGCAGAAAGTTTGCGGCAAACTTGCAACACAAACTTCGCAAATTTGCAATGCAAGTTTGCAGGAAATTTGCCGCAAATAGCGAAATGTCCGCCTGGTTTAAGTTTGCAATGCAAACTTGCAGCAAACTTGCAATGCAAACTTGCAGCAAACTTGCAATGCAAAGTTGCTGCAAACTTGCACGGGTAAATGACAGATTTTGAATTAAAAATAATATTATCTTACAATCATTTATGGCTGTTTAATTAACTGAATTGCACATCAATCGCATTGAGGAACCCTATCAACTATAAATTAAATAATAAAAATTTTAATACTAACAAGATTCGAACCTAAGCAACATAATCACCGAAAGCGAACGCCTTAAGCATCGCGGCTATTATATATTATATGATTTGGTATAAATTTCTAAAAGTGTTCCTCATACCTCACCTTGACAATCTGGTCGGTAATATTAATGATTGATAATGCTAATGATTAAATGAGAAACATTTTTAGAAATTTATACCAAGTCATAATAGCCGCGATGCTTAAGGCGTTCGCTTTCGGTGATTATGTTGCTTAGGTTCGAATCTCGTTAGCGTTAATATTTTTAATATTTAATTTATAGTTGGTAGGGTTCCTAAATGCGTTTGATGCGCAATTCAGTTAATTAAACATCCATAAATGATTGTAAGATAATATTATTTTTAATTTAAAATCTGTCATTTACCCGTGCAAGTTTGCATTGGAATTTTGCTGCAAGTTTGCATTGCAAACTTAAACCAGGCGGACATTTTGTTATTTGCGGCAAATTTTCTGCAAACTTGCTGCAAATTGTTGCGTGCTATCTGGAATACTATAAATATTATAATATATATTATGTTGATATATAAACTAGTGGGGGGCCTTTCTCAGCACGCTTCACGTGTCAATCTCCTTTTGTTCTTTTAAGAAGTATTTTTTTAGGAGAATTCTAATTTTGAGGTTAAGTTAAACTCAGTTTTTTTAAACATAACCTCGAAATAAAGTGAAATTAGTGATAAAATATGACGTCATAATTAAAGGCTAAGCAGAGGTCAGACATAACCTCAAAATTAGGGGTAAATTAGAGCTCGCTGAATCAAGAATCCTGAAGTTACGGCGGCGAAAAATTTTTATAATATAGAGTGATTATTTATAATGTAATATTAATATTATATATATATATATATAAAAGATAAATAAATTATAAATAATTATATTTTAATTTACTTTACACAATAAATATAATTAAACATCATACTAATAATATATATAAGAAAACAGTATAAATAATAATAAAAATATCTTTAATAAATATTATAACTATAATATTAATTATTAATTAATTAATTAAATAATATTAATTAATTATTGTACAATAAATACATTAGATGTAATAAATTAAAAAAAATTACATGTGAGTGCATGTTAAAAATAGTTTTAGAAGTGATAGTGAATTTTACATTCTGGTTCAATTAATGTGCCCATTACTCTCGAGAACATGTTTATTTTGACATTAGCGACGGAAGTACTTTCCCAAGTGGACATATCTTACTTGTAATTTTATACGATCCAGTAAATATGACCGTCAACGTTATAATACTCCAATACCTCTTATTCACTTCTAAATTGAAGGGCAAAAATAATGTTTCTATAATTATATTCACTTCTTCTTAAAAAAATTTTTTTATAAACGTCAATCAGAGACAAAATATTCTACTAAATTAATGTTTACAATGAAATCTAAGCAAACATATATATATTTATTCTCGTTTGTCAAACGGAAATAAAATATTGTGTATACACTATATACAAAAAAGTATAACGTAATAATATATAAATTATTATTAAATTTGCTTCCACTTTGAGGATTGTGAAGATACAAAAATAGATCCAAAAAAGATCCAAAAAGGATTCAAACAATGCTTCCCTATGAGAAAGCAAAAGATTCGAAAAAGATACAAAAAGGATCCGAAAAGTATCCTAAAATAATCCAAAGTTGTCCAAAAATAGGCTAAATAAGTACTAAAATTTGTCTGGAAAGAAGCAAAAATTTTCATAGAATGAACATAATTTTCCACTGGTTTTATTGATTGTTGATTAAATATTACTTATTCTTTAATTTGCAGCATTGACTGTTCGTTAATTTTAAATATTGATTATTCATTAATTTTAAATGTATAGATTATTTATTAATTTTAAATATTAATTATTCTCTATTTTTAAATATTAGTTCTCACTTTTGTAGAGGATTAATTTCGTTTCCTGTTATTAAATAAATTGAAGTAAAAGTCAATTTTAAGTAGACATATTCTTTATTATCCAATGAAAAAGTAACTTTTAAAATTAATATAAAACTGAAAGCTCTTTCCATAATGTTTGTTCATTATAGAATTATATTTTCCATAGGTAATAATTAGCTATATGCATTGGTTTAAAATTCAATCATTAAATCATTACATGATTTCTCTATATAGAAATAAATATAAATAAATATATATAATTTACAAATAATATGTATATATATTATGCAAATAAATTTAAATTGTCTATAAATTTAATTCGATACTTAAAACATTTTACCTCTACTTTTTATTACACTCTCCTTTCCAAATAAATTAACGACTCTGTTGTTTATAAAAACAGGAGTTAAATATTGAAAAAGAAAAGGGAAATGTGTAGAAAAAAATGTCCACTCAGGAGAACCCTTGAGGTGCTCAAGTTTCCACATACGTAGTCGACGAAGATAATAATTTAATGGAGAATAACGTCAGCAGGTCGACTTAATTATCTCTATTAATTTTAATGCACACTTAACTTGACGCGCAATAATTCATTAATTTTGGAAGCAATGGTACCCACGAAACCTCTTGAATCAAGCCCTTCAGCGTCATTAAATATTTCGAATCCTCTACTCTCATAATTAACAAAAATCCAAAATCAATTAATTCTTCACGAGTATTCCGAATTATTTCTTGTTCACTTTATTTCAGTCTCGTTTTGCAATTTATAAAACGAGACAATTTATCCATCGCTTTTTTATTTTAACTTTTAAGTTTCTGTTATAACTTCCCTAAAAACGTCCTTTTTATTTCACTTTTTTCGAAAAGTGTCAAAGTTTATCAATTTGTCAACGTCGCAATTTCTTGTAAAGAAATTTGTTGTCAACATTCACTGTAATTGATGCATATGTATATTTAGGAACGTCGCAACTTTTGTAGGATCAAAATTTATTAATCTGACAATGCAATTATAACAGGGATCACAGTTCGTCCCCTTTTTCACCTAATCCCCTATTTTTCCCCCTTTTTTTTAAAGAAAACCCCCTAAAACGCCTAAAATGAAGTATCTCTCCCCCCTTTTCCCCTAATTTTCAATAAGTTTTTTTTTATAATTTTTAAACAATAATACTTCAGACTCCTTAAAAATACTTTAAATTTTTAAAAATATTGT
>WNHD01012019.1:2220-13516 GCA_011057455.1 Ganaspis sp. Gsp50 | reverse complement strand
ATACTGTTCTCATATTCTACGTTTTTACTATTATTTATGTTATTATTTTTGTAAAAAGGTGATAATACCGTCAATAAACTAAACTAAACTAAACTAAAATACTTTAAAATATTTAAAAATACTTAAAACTACTTTAAAATACTTCAGACTGCTTAAAAATACTAAAAATTACTTTAAAATATTTTCAAATGCTTAAAAATATACAAAAACATTTGAAAATACTTAAAAATACTTAAAAATTAATTAATTACTTAAAATTACTTTGAAATACTTCAGATTATTTCAAAATACTTCAAAATATTTGAGAATACTGTAAAATACTTAAAACTACTTTGAACTACTTCAGACTGCTTAAAAATACTCTAAATTACTTTTAAGTATTCAACAATACTTAAAACTACTCTAAAATACTTCAAAATTTTTGAAAATACATGAAAATACCTAAAAATACTTAAAATGTCTTTAAAATGTTCCAAAATACTTTAAATTACTTTTAAATACATCAGACCTTCTTCAAAATACTTCAAAATATTTAAAAAATTCTTTAAAATATTTGAAAATTCTTCAAAATATTTAGAAATACTTAAAAATACTTGTAGTGGTTTTAATATTAAAAATAATTACCTTCAGTAATTTGAATTCTATATAAAATTATTTTTGCAATAAGCCTAAAAGTATTAATTAAAAAAACTTTTATTTTTTCAAAAGTTATTTAAATTCTTACAAAATATTGAAAAATTCATTTTTGTTAACGTACACACACACACTCATATACAAAATATCATGAAAATTTGTTTATTTTTCTAATGGAAGAATCATTTACTTATTACGTTCTTTAAGTTCTTAAATAATGCAATCCTATTCTTTTTTCCTCTTTCTAAAATCTCCTTTTTACGGAAGAAAATACCCTTTTTTAAAATTCAAAATCCCTTTTTGCACCTAAAATTGACCAAAAAAATGACTGTGATCCCTGTAATTTCTGTCAGATATTTCAAATAATCAGAAGACATTAAATAATAGTTTATACCATATCATTTTTAAACATTTTCGTATCCTATAATTTTTAAAATGAATCATTAATATTAGGCATTTGAAATTGTATTCAATAAGATATTTCTATATAGAAAAGATGCCAAGGAAGAAGACAAAAGTTTGTTTAGAAATCACGGAAAGTCGAAATTAAATATTTGTGACAACCCTGTTATTTTTTAACAGAAATATTTTTAATTTTTTTTATAAATCTACTTTACTTTTATTTTAAAAAGCAAATTTATTTCATGTTTGACTAAACAATTTTTCAAAAAAGGATACTTATATATTGTACATTTGATAAAAAATTAGATTAACTTTAAACAAACAACATTATTCAAAATATTAAGGCGAAAGTTTTATTGATTGTTTATACAGGTTATAGACATTTTCAGCACTCTGGCTTTCAGTTTTGTATGTTGCGTGTATTTCAAAATTATACTTGTTTGTAATAAAAAAGTTTGATATTATTTGACTATTTATCGTAAAAGAAATACGTAAAATTATTATAAACTCTTTAGTTTATTCATTCTATACATGATGTGTTTTATTGAAAAAAGATTTTCTAAAAGATTAACAGATTTTCTGTAATTTTTGCAGGCATTAAACAGAGAATATCTTGCTAAATTGGAACAAGTTGTGGAACTTCAAACAAAATGTTTAAAAGGGATATCGCATCAAAGATATCGAATGGGAGTCATATCAAAGTCTCTCAAATTGTACGTTATGTCATGTGTTTCATTATTTTATTATTATTATAATTTCTTGTAAAAAATTTAATAATCGTGAAGCAATGCAATTGATTACTATTTGTTTAAAAGATTACAGGAAAAAGAATCTCGTACATCTCTGGAGAACGATTTTATAAAACGTGACCAACAACTGCACGACATAGAGCAAACTCTACCAAAACCAAATGGAACTTACTTGAAAATTATTTTAGGGAACGTCAACGTTTCAATATTGAACAAAAACGATAAGTGAGTTTTAAAGTTCACGTACTCATATAGTGTATAACGTATAATGCTTATATGTTATTTAAAAATTGTTCAACCATTTTTTATTACAGGTTCAAATATAAAGACGAGTACGAGAAGTTTAAACTTGTTTTGTCTATAATTGGTTTCATTTTATCAGTTATTAATCTCTTTACCAACATAAGGTTTGTTTTGTGTACAAACACCTGGTTGAAGTTCACATTTTACTTGCGCTTAAAAAAAAAATTAATAAGTCAAGAAGCGGAATAATATAAATATTTTTGCCTAAAATCTTTTTTATAAAATTTGTTAAATAAAATGAATGTACTTTGAGTTAAAAATGGAAAAGAAAAAATGAATAGAAAAATATTTTTAATTTAAATCGTTAATCAAAAACGTGGACTTCAACTTGGTTGCAAACAATGCTTACTTACCTCTGTAAATTGTACAATCAACATTACAATTTGTGATATTTTCAGAACTTTGGAACTAAGTTTCATGTTTTTACTGGTTTGGTATTACTGTACTTTGACAATACGAGAAAGTATTCTTAAAGTCAACGGATCAAGAATCAAAGGATGGTGGCGTTTTCATCATTTTTTGTCAACTGTCGTGTCTGGTGTTCTTCTAGTTTGGCCTAATACTGGAGCCTGGTACTCTTTCCGAGGTCAATTCATGTGGTTCAACGTATATATCAGTGAGTATACTTGCATCATTTACTAAATATTTTTGCTTCTACTTCAATGATATGTACTAGAAATTTCCTGGTACAATTAAGAAACACCAACCTTCCATGCCAACAAATCGAACGTTAGAGTTGAAGTGTTGTTTAACTGACATTTGTACAACGGTAGACCAACGTGCTGCATGGTCTTGAAGGCTTTTGATCCCCATTGCAGCGGGAATGAAAAAGTGTGAAGCATGTCACCCTGAAGCCTTTTGTCTGATTCTAATCCACTTGTAATTTGAACTTTTAAAATTGCTCCACTATTTGGAATGTTGCGACTTCGTTGCACTTTGAACCAATCAAATCAAAACTTTACGAACCATTCTTTATTTTTCTTTATCAAGTATATTTTTAAAAATAATAAGAAATCAGAGATTCATGTCACACTTGAAGGTTTCCTAAGATGATCTATCGATTCTGTCCTTCTTACTGGGTAAACTCACATGCCAAAAACAGTTCTACAGAAAGACCATTCTACAGAATGACAATTCGACAGAATGACCAATCGAAGAAGTGATTTTTCAACAAGATGGTAATTCGGAATAATAACGATTCGACAGAATGACAATTCGGTAGAATGTCCATTCGATATGTTACAAGGTAAAATTATTTAAAACTTAGACAACCTTGATCACGCAAATTACTCAGAAAAAGAACACTTTCCAAAGAGAGATTCCTCTTCCCGACAAAACACTGCTGGCAAGACAATGCGGAAACACAAATTGATTCGAAACAAGTTGAGGAATATCTACCCCACCATTCGGCGAACTCGTACGTTATCTCGGCTACCAAAAATGAACAGTAACAATCTTTATCACGGTACTAGGAATTAACAATTAAAATTAAATAAACAGAAATTCACAATATATATCACGGTTTATTCAAAAACTCTCTCCATTTCCCTGGAACACATATACAAAATAATATAAAATAATACACATTTTAACAATTCAACAAATACTCTCGCCCCTGAGCAACACTCGGTAATAATACTCCGGCCCAGTCCATCGGCTACATGACAATTTGAGTGATAGCGAACTCGTGAACTACTGTAACTAACTTCCCATGAACAACTATCGAAATTCGGCAATCGTCTTATTAATAAGAAATGCCGCTATTGTCCTCTGTTCCCCTGGTAGTCCCTCTCCTTCCTCCTGCCGTCGGTCCTTGTCCCTTTGCCTAATCTACAATTTTCTCCGTCGAACCTGTAATCAGAACCTAAACCTAGAAAACCTTCCCGCTTAAAGACTAATCTTTCCGACAAAATATATTTCTCCAATGAATCGATCGTAATTAAGAAACGTCATAGGAAAGGAACAACGTCATCCTGAAGAAGAATTTAGGTGTAAAACCATCAGGACCGTGTCAACAAATTCCTTGTTAGGGCACGGGGAAAATTCGCAAATCTCTAAATAAAATGCACTCCGAAAATTCCCAAATAATTCAGTCCAAAAATTGGATTTAATAACGTATCCACAACGTTACAGATAGAACAACTTTTCGATAGAATGCCGTTCGGTCTAATGACCATCCGGTAATATGTCGTTTGGGCAAAATCCATGCGCCTCGTAAATTTAATTACATATTACTTTAAACATATTTGGCACAAAATGTCAACTTTTCTCTGTCAATTTTACGTTAATTTTTTCCGTATTCCTTGCTTGTTTAACTGAAATAGTTTTTACTATACCTGTAGAATTCTTTTCAAGAAATAAATTCTTTTCAGTGTGTATTAATTGGCACTAGTTGATTGATGAAGGTTGATGTAATATTTGTTTATTTGAAAAAATAGATTAATCTCGGAAATTCCTGTCGAGTATCATGATTTAATTTCTATTTTTTTTACTTTATGGCGAAGTGGTGACAGGAGAGAGACGGGAGACTCATTCGGGAACTCTCGGAAGCGCTCGGGGAAATACGTTTTCACTGATGTAGTTGCGTGCTAATTGTGCCCTTATTGACACGGCTTATGTTCTTGTTGTGGGGCACGCCTCAAAAATTCATAAAGCTTTGACTGTTTATGAATTGGAGCTTCAAGGTTACGTCCTCTCGAGTGCACCCTACCCCCGAACTTGATACTCGAGAGGACTTTTAGTGTACGATGGAAACACTAAATAATGAAAATAATATGATTAGAATTGTATAAACGAAAATGTAAAATTATAACATCAAACAAGTACAGATGAAAATGATTTATTAATGATATAACACGATGAAATGTAAACAGTCAAGCTGAGAATTCAAAATAATTATCTATACGCACGGACTCGAGTCTGTAACACTTTTCATCACACAGTATAACAGATAATGCTTTTAGTTTAGACGAATAACAAAAAAGAACGAATAGATATCGTCAAACGAATACAATAAAAATTAATGAAAATAAATGACTTATCATTCGCCGTTCTTGGAGTGGTACACTGACATGGTGAGGTATGGAGATGATTCAAGAGAAGCAAAGCCTTGGAGTCAATTTCCTCTTCAAACAATTTAGTTTAAAATCCAATCCTTTATAGTTGATCCTCAGATTTCGAGCATGAATATCAAGAAAGCCCACACTGAGAGAAGTGCGAGACGTCTGACGCCATTCCAGATGTCGCTCCGACCTACTTGACTCATAGTGCCACAGTTGTCTTATATCCGGGAGCTCAGAAATCCCAAACGCAAGGGTAACGTCACTACGGGACGTAAGATCTCTTGATACGAGGCGTAGGACGCCCCGCACCGAGGTCCCAGATTTCCCGAATCAAGGTTTCACATAAGAATCATACAAAGTACTTCTGATGAATCTCTTGGAACGTATGACGTCCCGCTCTTCTCTCAGTGCAGGTCTTATTTAACATGGATGGATTGTTTGCTTCAATATTTTATTCTCCGCCTCGTTATTTTTACGCCACGTGGTCAGCTTTGGACAATATTAAAATGAAGCGCCCCACTAAATCGTAAATTATCAAGAATTGAAAAATTTTTTTATACGTTTCCTTAACAAAAAGGAAGAAGATCACGAAATTTATACAATGCAATTAATTAATTTTAATATTTATACAATTTATACAATTAATGAGATAGCTACCTCTAGGTCATCGCTTTCGAACGTGAAGTATGGCGCAAAGCACAATTAATGATAAGTGCAAATTAACGACGAATGAGACGGAACAGAACGCGATTAAAACTTTTATCAAACCAGAAGTCCCTCTCCAAAGCCCTTCTCCCCCGAACCATCTCCCTTTCCGAATTACTATTTTCGGATTCACCGAGATTGTATGACCCTTTAATTGTGTGATACACATTCATACCTTGTAATACAAAACAGAATGACTGTACTATCTGAAATACGGCTTCATACTCCTTCATTGATGAACCAATCGATCCCGAATATGTTTTTGAAATATTTCTTTCTTTTATTGAAACTGTGAAATGCAATCTGTTGTAATTTTTGAGTCAGCACTCAATGGTAATTATTTCCACTGTGAACATCACGAAGTAGTGTAAGGAGCTCCCACTCTCCAGAAAGGTCATGCTAATTTTAACGCTAACTAATCATTCTCTAACTAAAAAGGAAAAATAGGCTTTTAAATTTCTTGTATACTGACAATAAGTGGTAGCTCCTTATAGTGGTGGTCAACACTTGGTGGTCAACATTTTAAAATCGGTTCTTGTATCGAGACCCTCAGAAATTTTATTAATTATAAGTGGCATGTAATGACGGATACAATACTGAAGACAACTATAGCAAACATGAAATACTTTACAACTTGCAATAGAACCATGAAATATTGATCTTTTTGTTAAGTTGAAAATTTTGTTGTTTTAGGTATAGTTCAATATCTTCAATTTCGCTATCAACGAGGAGTTCTTTATCGATTAAAGGCCTTGGGTGAAAGGCACAACATGGACATCACGATAGAAGGTTTCCACTCATGGATGTGGCGAGGATTGTCTTTTCTTTTGCCATTTCTTTTCGTAGGATACTTCTTTCAACTCTACAATGCCTATACGTTGTATACTCTGGCCTCGCATCCAGAAGCCACTTGGCATGTGCCAGTTCTTAGTCTAATGTTTCTCGTGTTATTTTTGGGAAATACCACAACCACAATTATGGTTATCCCTCAAAAATTACAAGATAGAGTCAAAGACCAATTGCAATGCGTTTTCACGTCCAAAGTTCAGGAACGTAAAAAAGATGTCGTTTCCAATGAGGATACGCTATCCGAAAAGCATGACTAAAACCTAAAAATTTAAGACTTATGTGAGGTGATGTACCTTCAAACAAAATACAAGTTTTTGTGGTTACAAAAAACCCGAAAATGTACAAATCAATGAGAGTGGTTTTTCTTTTTATCCAAAGATCGAGCCAAAGTTGAAGAAAAACGATGTTTCTTCTCAAGTGTTGAGTTGATATTTTCGAGTTTTCTACTTGAGAGAATTGATTGTCTCGAAAAACAATGAAATCTGTTGACATCAATCGCTTTTTTATTTCTAAAATTTGTATTTTATTTAATTTATTTTTACACTGAACATTAGAAGGCAATAATATATAATTATTAATTGTTTAATTTATAAATTAAATTTTATATCTCGATTTTTCTTTTTTTTTAATAAAATCCTTTTTGCACTTTTATTACATATAAATACTGATTTTTTTCTCTTTTTGTTCAAAAAAATTTTTTAAGATTAAGAACTGGACTTATTAAATTAATCATTACATTTTACATGCGGCCAATTTATTTCAGTTCAAGTTTTTTATGCCATTTAAAGAGAAAGTTGCGTGCCTAGATTTAAAGTGACATGCGTCTACTTTAAAACCTCTTTATGGACATAGTATTAAATTTAAATCATTTATTGTATTCGCACACTATTCTATTTCCGAGAATTTTCGTCTTGAAATAGAACTTTTCTTAAGGACATGTTCAAGACAATTTTTGCTGGTCAATTTTGTCTTTTTCATATTCATGTACTTACGCCTAAAAAATAGATACTATATTGAAATTAGGAATCGTTTTAAAAAAGAAGAGTCAAACTATAATTTTTCTAATAATTTAGAAATAATTGGAAATAAATTTTATTAGCAATTTGCTCAAAATTTTTGACATCGAAATTTATGACATTTCTTTAGATTAAGACGATTGCCAAAGTGTCTATGTCTCTAAATAAGTCAGAATTGACTGGAATTAATTTCTTTCTACATGATCCTAAACAGTGATTACAAGCACATATAACTTTCGGTATCATTTTCTCGAAAACCATTTATCCGATTGTCTTAGTCTTTGAGTACTTTTATTTCACAAATACTCAAAAGTCTTAAGATTAATAGCACACTTCTTTATAAACAATTAGAACACAGTTTACAAGAAAGTTTTACTTTTTCTTATGATTTGACTCATATCTCCGTTTATATTGGTCAATATTAAGTGAAACTATTTGATTGGTATCCTGAAATCCTACTGAATAAAATAAAAAAGAACTTTTAAATCAGTTCACTGGTTTCGAGGAAACATGTACCGAAAGTTGCCGACAATTTAAAAAATCAAATTTTACAGAAGACGCAAATTACTGAATAGAAAAAAGTCATAATATGATGTTCAAAAGCAAATAGCCCAATCTTGATAAAACTTCGCACAGTGAGGTTTTTTGGGTTTCTATTCTTATATTTCAAAATTTTGTTTTCTATATTTGATACCATTAAAAAATAAGGCTACAATTTGAAAGGTTTTGGGCGTGATTTAAAAAAAGTATCTAATTTGACAAATTTTTCAAAGACACTTCTAGTCATCAGGAAAGGTTTTAAATCGTCTTGTTCTATTGCTAATTAAGTCTAGTTTCAGATAGTTAAATGAAAAAAGACTTCATTTTTTGCACATTTTTCGACTAAAATTTCCCCTTAAACTTATACTTCTGAGCCTATGCGTGTTTTTTGTAATGGGAAATAACAATAGGTGATCAGGAATAGATATAAAAAATTTCTTTTTTAAAATCTATGATCTTCGTCATCTGTATCGATTGTGATTACTCAGGTTATATTCAAAAGGTTAAAGCATAAAATTATTCAGTTTATATTTTATAAAAGGACGACAGAAACTATTGTATGATTAATGTTTAAAATGACTTGAAAGGTTTATAGACGATGTAGAGATAAAACTTTTTTCTTTGATTCGCATTTTTTAGAAACTCATTGTAGTCAATTTATTGATTTTTTCACATGTTTCTTACTGTTTTTCAATTTAATACTTTGCCAAAATTTAGTTAGACACTAAATCGACTTTTGTAATTAAATGAAAGTGCAGTGAATTTTACAAATTTGTTTACTTTTGCACAGTAATTTACATTCTTATTATTAAACTAATACATTAATAATTAAATATTTGTTTTAAACTCGGATGTTTGTGATGTCAAAAACTAGTAGGGTGATTATTAGCATTTATAACATGCATTTTTAAAGGAAGAAAGGTATGGTTTAAAAAGATACTTCGTGAATATCTGCAAATAGTTACTTATGTTTTATCTGAATAAAACTTTTTATTTATAAAGTAATTTACATGATTGAATATGTTATTTGTATACTATTATTAGTAGTAGTTAGTGTTATTACAGGATGCTGAGTATACATGGAAAGTGGAAACTGTATACGTAAATTAAATTATGTACCTACGTAAAATGTACGGGAGTTTTTCTGAACGTGTAAAGTAAAAGTTTGAAAAACGGGAAACACTACACAAAAATTAAAAATATTTAACAAGGAATTTTCGGGAATGATAATAATGAATAATAAGGAATAATTCAGGGGCTGGATCCTATAAGGAGATACGCGTGACTTTTGTTGCTCCCTAGAATAGTGGAAACTCGCTGTACGCAGAATCAACAAAAGATCCTCAAGAGAGAGTTGAAACAAGTTTTTCGTTCCAACTACCTTAGCAGGTAACCGAAAACAGATGTGACGTTAGTGGAAATTGTGTCATTGGAGAAATTATCGGACAAGGTTGGTTCTCTGTATTTAAGCCAAAGAAACTAACTTTTGATGAACTTGTTTCCAGTTACCCGCGACCAATCCCAATTGAAGACCCACTTGTCTCAACTCTGCCTTGAGGATCCGTAGGATCGACAAAAGTCATGCGCATCCTCTTACAGCATCCAGCCCCTCAAATGTTGAAAATATTGGTATTCTGATTATTGTTATTATTTATTAGTTTATTGTTTTATTACAATATTTATTTTATTACACTATTTACAATATTTATCTGTAATAACACAGGAATACAAAAAAATCGAAGAGGGGTTCCTTTCACAAAACCTGGTGTATTGTTTTTGGAGTCGCGGAACACGAATCTAATGTCCATTTTGCTCAATTCTATTAATGAATTAAATATTCTTTAATTTTCTTCACACCGTCAACCTATCAACAAATTAATCACATAGATTCGACGATTAAAATACAAATTAAAATTATGAGCAAAGGTAAGTCCTGTTGACAGATTTGGGACCGGAAGCTAAAGACAGGGATTGCCTCTCGCGGGAGCACCGAGGCTCTAAGGCTATATCTCCCAGATGTTATGGTCTATTATCTACATTATCTAGCTTTACTTCTACCCTTTACATAATGAATCGCATATGATAGCGAAAATTCGGAATCATAGTCGATGCACCGAAAGGGTTATAGCCGAACAAGAAAAAATCAAGGTTGTAAGGCCAGTTCTGGCCAAAGCGTATAGAAGACCCAGCGCTCCCGATGGAAGGTACACTTTTTAGTAACACTTGCTTAACCCAGCCAACCTTGTTGACCGAGCAACCCAAGTGCAGGACCCGCGGGGAACCTCGTGGAGGTCGTGTACCTGATGCTGATTGTGCAGAGACGCAGCGAGAATGCCCTTATCCGAGCTCAAAACACAGAATATGGTTTTGATATAACTCGATGGGACTTACTTTAACGAATTGCGAAACCACCACCCTTTACCATTACATGCTACGGAACTCTTCACGTTGAAATTCCAGCGGGCTTTTGAGGCTTGTTCATCTCTGATTGTAGTACATCCACAGAATGTCTCTGGAAACATTCGACCATGACACGGGTCCGTGGTGGGTACGCTTGAGAACCAAGCACGGCCGTAGCCCTGTACCCACCCCTCGATATTACTCAGGGGGTCGAACGAGTCACTTGTCTATTACCATAGTCAGTTCGACTCTACACGTTGAATCACTTAGACTTTTGAGACGCATTCATTGTCCGTGATCACTCACGTGCCAACCAGGCCTAGACCCGCACCCTCTAACCGCAATCTGGGGACGCGTTCTTTTGCTTGAATTGGAAAGCCCCGAGGTTCATCTAGGAGTCCGGTCAAGGTACACTTGACCGTAAACCATGGCGATGACCTCGTCAGAAAAGTCCTGTTAACAAATAAGTACAATATATTCAAAATCAATAATAATAATTAGCAAATGTGGGGGCCTACACTACTGTGATGTTTACATATCTACACCAGAAACTTGATTTAGCGGTTCTTGATTTAGCGGTCGTTAAATGCCCTTTCCACGAAACCACGCCTTCTTTCAAATGCGTATAAGCACACAC
>WNHD01012018.1:0-15991 GCA_011057455.1 Ganaspis sp. Gsp50 | reverse complement strand
AAACTAAAAATACAAAAAATTATTAAAACACAAGTAATCGAAAAATTATCCACATAAAAATAATAAAAAAACTATTAACTCAAAAATAATTGGAAAAATTTTTAAAGAAGAATAATTGTAAAATTATTCAAACAAAAAGGGGAGGGGGGCCATTCATTGCATACGGTCCATACAAAATCTAAATTTCTTCTATTAAAAAATATTTACAAGGGGAGGGGGTCAACAATAAAAAATCAAAAAATATTCTAAACAAGAAAAAATTTGAAATCCTTTAACGTCCAAGAATAATAATATTGAAAAATAAACGACACATATAAAAAATTATTATAATAAAGAAAAAAAATCGCAAAAATGTTCGAGCGAGTTCCAAAATTATATAAAAATTGGATAAAAAATGAAAATTGATTGTATTGTAATTGAAAAAATTTTAGAATACAAGAGGGGTGATTAGTCAAATTCGACAATGAATCGTCTTTCTTGAAGCCATAATTGATTGTTGTTATTATTATTTTTATTTTTTTAAATTTTTTTTAAAAATTTTTTTATTGTTTTTTTTAAGAAATTTTTATTGTTTTTTTTTTAATAATATTTAGGCGCGGCTTGTTCCATATATACGACCTTGCAACATGTATAACAGTAAACGTATGTGTACCAGTTTCAATTGAGTGGGAAGCAGTTCCACCTACGAAACGTTTAATTCGTATTTTCGAATCAGAGAACTTCTCTTCTTTCCTGTCTGCAGCAGCACTTTTACACGGATATCCCCCGACACTATTACTCAATCAATTTGCGATATTGCTAATTATGGAATGTACTCATGGTATCATCAATCTTGAATTTTTATCTCATCATTTTTTTCATATTCGTAAATTCAAAGACGAAATTTAATTAACTCGTGAGGTGGTATTAATGTGATTTTTTTTCAAATATTTTTTGTTGTTAGTCCCAAACTGCCATTTTGTTGGTTATGTCGCAAAAAAAATTCCCTAAAAGTCACAGCCCTTAATATTAATTTTAAATACTTTCCCAAAGCGTAAAAGGGTACAGTACATCGACATTTTTTTCAAATTTCTATAACTCTGCCGCATTTTATGCTATTGCATTGTTCTTGGTCTCAATTTACTCAGAATTAAACACTCTACAAAAGTGTCTCTTGGGCCGAAAGTGTAACTTGTACTGGTAAGTTGCTACGGGTCGCTGAAGATAATTTGTACCCAATTTATCGTTTTTTTGCTGTTATCTCTGAAATCATTTGTTTTATCAAAAAAACGTACATAACAAATTTGTTGCAAATTGAATTTCCTACAAAAAAGGTCCTGTAGACTAAATTGATTAGATTAATATTTCTTGAAATATTGGGCTTTAACTTGTGAATAGTTTGCGGCTTACCGAATCAAACGTTTTATACTACTTATAAGTTAAAATCTAATATCTCAAGAAGTATTAATCTAAACGATTTACTCCACAGAACATTTTTTGTAGGTAATTAAATTTGCAACAAATTTGTTATATAAGTTTTTTTGATAAAATAAATTATTTCAGAGATAAAAGCAAAAACAAAGAGAATTTGGGCAAAAGTCGTCTTTAGTGACCCGTACCAACTTACCAGTACAAGTTACACTTTCGGCCCAAGAGACACTTTTGTAGAGTGTTTTATTCTGAGTAAACTGAGACAAAGAGCAATGCCATAGCATAAAATGCGACTGAGTTATAGAATTTTAAAAAAAACATGCCGATTTACGTGTATTTTAGATGGGGAGTCTTTTTAGGCTAGGAAAATTTTTTCCTGTTCATAATAGACAAAAAAGTTCTCAAGATTTGTTGTGCAAAAATGGTTGAATTTTATGAAAAAAAATATTATTAACTTTAAATTTTATTAAATTATTATAAATTAATTATTAAATTTTCACTAATTTATTTTTCACAAATTTATCTAAACAATAAAATTTGTTTCTAATTTTGAAACATGGCGCTTTCAATCTTGAAAAAAATTGTGGATATCCTTTGAGTCATAATAGTTTACAAAAAAAATTGGAATCGCATTTTTTCTTCGGTACCCTTTCAAAAACCAAAAATAAAATACTTACGAACTATATTAATTTCAAAAATATTCGTAAATATTTTTTAAATAAGTAAAATAAAGTGAATTGAAAAATAAATAACAATAGAAAGATATTTATTCAAAAAATACTCACTCTATTTTCCAGAAATGCTGAATCCTTTTAAATTCTTTTAACAAATAATTCCGATTTTTTTTTCTTAATTTTTATTTTAAATTTGAATGTCCTTTAACTGAAATTATTAATTTTGATCCTTAAGAATGTTAAATGCTTTAAAACGAAAGAAAGAAGAAAATTCTTTTTTTTAGAGAACACTCGTGTTATAACTATTCTCTGCTGCAAAAAAGTACATTTTGTATTAAAATAATTTTTTTTTTACGAAAAAGAATTGAGGGGTCGCGTGCAATAGCAAAGTGTGCGCTCGACTTAAAGTCCCCTCGTTCTGTCAGTGTGCGACTGCGCAGCTGCGCAGGAGACGCTGCGCAGGAGACGCTGCGCAGGAGACGCTGCGCACTCGTTTCACTGTGCTATTGCATGGGACCCTACAATTCTAGTATTGTAGTTTGCAAATGAAAACAAGTGATAAAAATTATAATAAAGTGGTGATAATAAGAACATAATATAAGAATATAGTAATAAACAAAATGAAAATAAAAAATGGAAAATAAAAACATGAAAATAAAAAATATAAAATAGGCAAATGAAAATAAAAATAAGTAGAAACTAAGAAAATGAAAATAAATTGAAAAGAACATAATACAAAAAATAAATATGAACATTTTCAAAAAATTGAAAATAGTGAAATACAAAATAAATAAAAAAAATGTTTGGAAATAATAAATGAATTATAATGAAAAAAATATTTTGGTGAATCAAATGGAATAAAAAATGAATAAAACAATGTGTTTACTTACTTTTTTCTACGCTACAAATGTCAACACCGAATTCGGTTAATTTGATCTTCTCAGTGGGGATTTTTTTATTCTGGGTCAACGAATTTTTGTAGCTGTTAAAATTTACACCTGTTTTTTCTTTCCAGGAGTCTCGAGGGACGGCGATAGCTTTCTTCTCAGTACTCAATATCCTTTGAGACGTTATTTCCTATGCATTTTTAATTCCAGAAATTGTAAGTATTTTCATGACAATTATCTTCCACATCAAAACACTCTCTTCTCTCATTTCACTGATTTTTTTAATTATCGACTAACTTTTAAAATAAAAATTGTGCTAGAAAGCTCCAATAATTTTTTTATTCTCATATTTATGAATATTATTATATTTTTATTGTAATAAAAATAATAATTCAGTATCAAGGAGGTATCAATTAATTTAAAAAAATGTAATAATAATTAAATTTTTATATATTGCAGAATTATATTTTTAAATATAATTTTTAAAAAGAAATAAATTCTTTTACTTGTAAGTTTTAAGTTTCATCATTTTTTTTCTAGTTACATTATCTATGTTATGTGCTTTTATTGTTATTATTTTAAAAAATTTTGTAGTCTGAAATCTAGGAAAAATAATGCAGAGATTATTAAATATTTAAATTTAAATTTAGACTATAAGCAAATAAAAAATATTGTTTAAAAAAATTGGACAACGACCTTTTTATTTAAAAATGTAATGAAAAGTAAATTAATTTTAAATTATTTTAAATTAAACGTGAAATCGCTCTAATAATAATTTTTTAAAAATTACAAGATGAAACAATAGAGTTTAATTTATTTCTTAAAACAAAAACTTATATACTGTTTTTAAAAATAATATATTTAATATTATAAAATCAGTAGGTAAATATTATAATCAATTAATGATCATAATAATGAAATGTTCTTAAAAATAAATTGATCGTAATAATGAAATGTTCATAATAATAAAATGATCATAATAATGAAATGTTCATAATAATGAAATGATCCTAATAATGAAATGTTCATAATAATGAAATGATCCTAATAATGAAATGTTCATAATAATGAAATGATCATAATAATGAAATGATCATAATAATGAAATGTTCATAATAATGAAATGTTCATAATAATGAAATGATCATAATAATGTAATGTTCATAATAATGAAATGATCATAATAATAAAATGTTCCTAAAAATGAAATGATCATATAATAACTAAAAGTTTTAAGTAATTCAATGTCCATAATGATTAAATGAACACGATAATTAAATGGTACTTATTAAATAAAAAATAAATTAAATGAGTGTACTTAATTATAAACTATATTACTAAATTAAAAGACTAAATTAAGAGAAATAAAAAAAAAATACAAAAATTGTTGAGATCATTTTGAGTATTAATTTGTTTCAAGTCATAAAATCCTTCTTCTTTTGTTGATTGTCCAGTATACGTTTTTTAAATGTATGTATTTGTTGTATTTTTTTAGTTCTGTGTGAATAAGAGTATTTCAGCTTCGAAGTTTCACAGAGAGTGAAAGTGGAGTATCCCTTGTTTCTATGGTGCCCGCTCGAACTGGCGCCTATAATAAATTTAATAGATATTCTTTTACAAAAGGTTATTTTTGATTCCCTATCCCAAAAACAACACTAGGCAAACTTCCAGAGGCGACAAACAACACTGAACTAAAACAGTGAATAAAAAGTGTTTTTCTTTATTTTATTTTTTTGCACTTTCAGATTGTATTAATACTTTAAAATTAAATTGAATTCGAATTTAGTTTCTTATTAATTTTATTTAATTCTATTCTATTCCGTTTGATTTTGAACAATTCAATTCTATTCAATGCAACTGAATTCTGCTTAATTTTATTCAATGCCACTGAATTCTGCTTAATTCTATTCAATGACATTCAATTCTGTTTAATTCAATTCAATGCCACTCAATTCTGTATAATTCTATTCAATACTACTCAATTCTGTTTAATTCTATTTAATGCCACTCAATTCTGTATAATTCTATTCAATACCACTCAATTCTGTTTAATTCTATTCAACGTCACTCAATTCTATTTAATAATTCTACTCAAATCCATTCCATGTTATACAATTATTAAAATTTTTCTATTTAATTTTATTCAATTCTTATATTCAATTCTATATTCAATTCAATTCATTTCAATACCATTCAATTCATCATATCAATTTATTCCATTCTTTGGAATTCACTTCAATGTCCTTCTATTCATTTTCATTCTATTTAATTCCATTTTTTTAAATCACTTTAACGCCATTCAATTTATTTCAATCCCATATAATTCTAAACTATTCAATTCCTTTCCACTTCTATTCAATTCTTTTTGATGACATTCAATCCAATTTTCTTCAATTAATTTCATTCTAAACACATTAAAATCATCTCACTTTTTTTAAAGATTTAAATTGTTTCATTTTTATTTAATTTAATTGTATTCATTGAATTACAATTTAATTTCATTCTATTTAGTTTTGCTTGATAGCACTCAATTGATTTCAAATCCATTCAACTGATTTCAAATTCATTCAATTGATTTCAATCCTATTTAATTAATTTCGTACACGTTGAAATTATTTTAATACCATTCAATTTATTTCAATGCTATTCAATATATTTCAATACCATTAATAAATTCCATATAATACCATTTGTTTCAATCCCACTTAATTCACTTTCAATTTAATTCAATTTAAGTCAGTTCATTTTAATACCATTAAATTGATTTCAATACAATTTAATTCAATTTAAATTAGTTCATTTTAATACCATTAAATTGATTTTTAATACCATTAAATTGATTTCAATACAATTTAATTCAATTTAAATTAGTTCATTTTAATACCATTAAATTGATTTCAATACAATTTAATTCATTTCAGTGTACAATAAGGAATTCAATTCATTTTATTCCTTATTAAATTAATTGTATTTAATTCATTTAATTACTATTTTATTCTATACTCTTTTATTATTTTAATACCATTCATTCTTTATCAATGAAATCCAATTCATGTCAAACCTATTCTATTCCATTTATTTTAGTGCATTCAATTACATTATACTTAGTGCTATTCAATTTTATTGAATTCTTTGCAATCTTAATTTATTCTGTTCTATTCTAATTCTATTCTAATCTGTTCTAATTCTATTCTAACTCTATTTTAATACTATTCTAATTCTATTCTAATTCTATTCTATTCTAGTTCTGTTCTAATTCTGTTCTATTTATAATGAGATTTCTATTTTGTTCAGTTCTTTTAATTTTAATTGAATGTTGTTATTTTCTAATTCTATTTAATTTTGTTCCTAATTTAATTCCCAATCTGCTTCATACATTTGTATTCTATCTAATTCTATTCAATTTATTACATGTCTTTTAAAACAATTTAATTATGTCAATCATAGTCAATTCTATTTTAATTATGCTCATTTTTATCCAATGCCTTTTAATTCTATTGAATCATTTTCAAGTCATTTTGATTCTATTTAATTTAATTATATTTAATACCATTTAATTCGATTAGCTTCTATTAAATCCAATTTAATTCTATTCAATTCAATTTGCAACCATTTAATTCCATATAATTCTATTTAATTCTATTTAATTCAATGTAATTCTATTGAATCCCATTTAATTCAATGTAAATCAATTCAATTCTATTTAATTCAATGTAATTCTATTTAATTCAATGTAATTCTATTGAATCCCATTTAATTCAATGTAATTCTATTGAATCCCATTTAATTCAATGTAATTCTATTGACTCCCATTTAATTCAATGTAATTCTATTGAATCCCATTTAATTCAATGTAATTTAATTCTATTTAATTCAATGTAATTCTATTGAATCCCATTTAATTCAATGTAATTTAATTTAATTCTATTTAATTCAATGTAATTCCATTTAATTCTTTTTAATTCCATTTAATTCTATTGAATCCCATTTAATTCAATGTAATTCAATTTAATTCTATTTAATTCAATGTAATTCAATGTAATTCTATTTAATTCAGTGTAATTCCATTTAATTCTTTTTAATTCCATTTAATTCTAATCAATTCCATTTAATTCTATTGAATCACATTTAATTCAATGTAATTCAATTTAATTCTATTTAATTCAATGTAATTCTATTTAATTCAATGTAATTCCATTTAATTCTATTGAGTCTCATTTATTTCTTTTTAATTCCATTTAATTCTAATCAATTCCATTTAATTCTATTAAATTCCGTTTAATTCTATTAAATTCCATATAAATCTATTCAATTCTATGTACTTCTACTTAATTTCACTTAATTCTATTGAATCCTCTTTAATTTCATTTCATTCTTTTCAATTCTGTATAATTCGATTTTATGTAATCCTATTCGATTCTAATCAATGATTTTAATTTAATGATTTAATTTCATTAATTTAGTTTCCTTTAATTTAATTTTCAATTCCAATCAATTTTCATTTCTTTAGGTTATATTAAATTTTCTTATGTCCAAATTAATTCAAATAAGATCTAATCATTGCTTAAAACAATTTAAATTATAATTAATGTTTAATTTCATTCCCATTCAATTGCAAATATTTTTAAATATTAGAGCGTCAAAGTTATTAGTGCGCTTTCACGTAAGCAAAGTTTTATTATCACAATAATTATGATTATTTGTAATTGCTAATAAGTAAATAATTGAAATAAAATGAAAATTATTACCTTTTTTTTCTTTCGTATATTGAAAACACCATAAACTATTGGATTCATGCAAGAATTTGTACAAGCGAAGAGAAAAAGTGCTTTTTGTACTTTCTGGTCCACTTTAATTGCAGAGCTTCTATCGACCCAATACCTTTAAATTATTATTTCAATTATTTATTTATCAAGATAATCATTTTTCTGCAAATTTATTAGTGTTCATTTGTTTATGCAGTCTTAAAAACTAAAAATTCATGATAAAATTAATTATAAACGCCAGAATAGTATTTTATATTAATAATACACCAGAACGCCGATTGTGTAGAGACCGATTTAGTACAGTAGATTGATGGCGAGGGTGTGAGCGGGGAGCAGGGAGCAAGCAGTGAGCAAGCAGGGCGAGAGAAGGGAGAGAAGAATGACGCGCCCAACGACGTACTAATTTTTGACGTACGGTGCCCCACTAGGAAAAGATTTTGTAGATTATGACTCAAAAACTTCATACGGCCCTGATTGTTCACGTGGCCTTGTCTCGAGTCGCGTCGCCGATTCTGTAAAGCCCAAAACCAAATGCAGAATCGGCGTTCCGGTGCAACAACAACAGCAATAATATAATAATAATAATAATAATTTTTTCTCCCCTACACTTGTTTTGTAAAAAAACTTGAATTTATCACTTGGTGGTTAATTAATAAGGTAAAAATATCGATAAATAATAATAATAATAATAATAATAATAGTAATAATAATAATAATAATAATAATAAATGTACCATAAACTCATGACATAATACGGTGTCCAACACACGAAAAAAACTAGGACAATAATTATTGTCATTTTTAAAGTACGAATTCTCGCTCTACCTAAATATCCTAATGACGATCTGCGCATTTTATCTGAAATAAAAATATTGATTATAAAAAAATTGAGTTTGTAAATTTTTCAAATCAGAAATCAAATGATAACAAATTCTTAATTAAATCTAGGAAAAAGTGAACAACAATTAAAATTTACAACAAATTAATTTATTTTTCCTGACTTTTAATTTTTTCATAAAAATGATTAATTATTCCCAACAAAGATTAATAATTAATTATCTCACCAGCATCCGAATCTCTGGACCTCTTAAAAATCTCAATTAAAATACTGGTGTAGCTGTAAATAATCACAGTCAGTGGAACCCAATACATCATTATCATTCCAAATAAGGAATAAGTCAATTCGTGAGTAAGGGTTGGAAACGTATTGAAAGTTATACATTGCTGGTACCACGTGAAAATCATCTGAAGTCAAATAAATCAGAATAATGGTAAGAGAACAAAAATTATGCAATTTAGACATGCGCAGAAGAGATTTATGCTATCTGGATATGCGCAGCAGTGATATATGCTATCTGGACATGCGCAGTAATGATTTATGCTATCTGAACATGCGCAGTAGTGATATATGCTATCTGGACATGCGCAGTAGTCATGTATGTTATCTAGACATGCGCATTAGTGATCTATGCTATCTGGACGTGCGTAGTAGTGAATGCAACAAATACATGCGCAATACTATTGTGCACAATAAAAAGTAGCACAACTTCTTTTTCCCTAACTTAAAACGTGTATAAATCAAACACGAATACAAAAAGTACATAATTTTCAATATATTGTAAAGTAAGAGTACTGAACACCTAAATTACCTGAGGGAAGGAGCAAAGAACAGAACCCATCCAGGCACCAATGAGCATAATTTTCCCCCTTCTTTGGATGTTCACCAATTGCAAAGGTTTCAAAACCGCGTAATACCTATAATTATTGTCTTAATTACAATCCTATTTCTACTTTATTCATTATTTTTCATTTTAATTTTAGTCTTTTCGTTTTTTTTTGTTCCATTTTGAATTTTTCTTTCTATGGGTATATTGCTAAAAAAAATTTAGTAATACAATACATAATTTAGTAATTTAGATAAATGCACTACCTGTCGATGCTTATGCAAATAAGAATAAAGGACGATAAATATAAACCAAACATTCTAAAAAAAGCCATTATCCTGCACATTGCGTCTCCGGCTTTCCAGGACACCGTAATTAGCCACCCAATTTCAAGGGGCATCATTAGAAAAGTCACCTAATGACAAAGAAAAATCATGCACTTCCGAAAATCACAATTATGTCTCGAAAATTATTTATAAAAATTTACCATCAATAATTAATTAAGTTACCAATAAATCCGCAATTGCCAAGTGCATTAACATTGTATTAATTCTTGTTCTCGATGTCCTTCTTCTTCGACAAATTAAAACTAAAACTGTTATATTTCCTATTGCTGATATCACCATTAGAACACTGTACGTTATAATACCAACGATATTCCCATCATTAAATTGCATATCAATCGGAAGTTCCAATTCCATTGAAAAATTTTCATTTTCCGTCGAATTGTTAATCAGGTCTATAGAAATCGACATTTTTTTGTCCTCGTCACCTGATGGTAATGAAGCTATTATTTTGTCATTATTAATTAAAAATTAATTATAATAATCACTAATATGTTTAAAAATGCGCACACTGTGGTTCAAAAGCACATATTCTGATAAATGTTTTTTAAATCAAGTAAATGTTTATTTAAATCCAGCAAATGTTTATTTAAATGCAGCAAATGTTTATTTAAATCAAGTAAACGTTTATTTAAATGCAGCAAATGTTTATTTAAATCAAGTAAACGTTTATTTAAATCCAGCAAATGTTTATTTAAATCAAGCAAATGTTGGCTCAATACAAATAATTATTTTTTTATTCAATGTTTTAATCACTTTTAATTAACCCAATTTCAAAATAATTTTGAAATTAATTTCAAACTAATTTTGAAACTAATTTCATTTTTTAGCAACACTTTTGATTCGATGATTTTCAAATTCCCCGAAATCAAAAATGGCACGTTCCAAGGCCGGTCCTTAAACGAATGAACGGATTACGAACTACAATAGTCACGAGTGTCATTTTCATTGTAAATATTTAAACTCGACGGTTTACTTAAGTTTGGATCGCATTCGACGTACGCCATCGAAATCCGGAAATAATCTAGAGAAATTAATTCGATAAAATTCTCAACATTCCATGTTTGATTCAAACACCAATATTTATTTCCGTCCACTCTCAATACAATTTTTAATTATTTTTACTTTTTATTTACTTGCTACAAATGGCTACAAACATAGGATTTGTTTACTTAATTATTTTTCTCACATTCTCGTCTCTGATTTTATTTTATTTATTTACAATAAAGATCTGGTTATTTATTTAAAATCCATATCTATAATCGATATTTTATTATTAATTTGTAATCAAGATTTTATTATTTATTTATAATCCAGATTTTATTATTTATTTGTAATCAAGATTTTATTTTTTTGTTAATGTAAATATTTATTGTTTATTCTATTTAATTGCTTCCTCATAGACGAAGTATTTTTGTTTCCGATCCTTTCTTTACCAGCATCATTTAAAAAAAACATTCAAATATACGAGTGTCAAAAAGTTTGTATCGATAAATCGATATGTCGTATCGATTCGCATCAAACTTCACAGTTCACGCCTACACATAACCTCGCAATTGAGTCTGTTGTGCTGCATCTTACAATAGACAATTTTTAAAAAGCTTTGATTATTCAGAATAGAATTTCTAAAAGTAAATAAATAATTGTAGGTAAATGAAAACAAAATTTTTGCTCTTCATTACGCTGTAATTCACAAAGAGTCATTTCTAAATCAGACCGCTTGAAGATAAAGCAAATTTGATACTTTATTTCTCTAAACATTAAACCTTAAATCTGTGTCATTTATATTGTTCCCACGTATTATTAACATTTTTTTTTATTTTCAAACAAAAATCGAGTCAAATATCTGTCAATATCCAAATTCACAGATTTCCACTAAAATTTTGTAACAGTAAAATAATTTTTTGTTTAGTTTTTAAAATAATTTTGTTTGTTTGTTTTTTCTTTTACAATTTTGTGTAGTATTTTTATTACTCGGTTATATTTAACTGTTAGAGTTTATTTATTTATATTTCCTTAAAGAAGCAAATCTTTGCTAATTTCCAACATACTTGAGATTTTTTCAAATGACTTTATTAAGATGTGTACTTTTTCGAATCCGATGTCATCAAGAAGTAATTGAATTGCTCATTGAATTATGAGATAATTAAGTGCGACACTGCAGAAATTGAAACAAGTCCGATCGTCAACGTGGGTCAAGGAAAGCCAGTGTGTTTGCTATAAAAAAAAAGATTAATACAATACCAATAAAGGATTCGTTGATTAAATAATATTACGCAAAGAAATTACTTAATTATATAAAAAAATAATTTAAAAACACTCGTCTGCTTTACTCGAAAGTGAAAGCTAATTAAATCAACGAATGACTAAAACATCGTTAATATTGCTAATTAACAAAAAACAATTTTTTAAAGAAAGAGCAATACAAATAATTGCAATTAATAAAAATAATTGCAAATAATAAATATAATTACAAATAATAAATATAATAATAATGACTAAAAATCAGTGCAAACAATAAAAATATTAAAGAAATATCAGAATTCAACGAATAAAAATAATTGTAAATAATAAATCTTAAATAAACAAATAATTGTAAATAATAATAAGAAATTAAAATAGTTTTAAATAATTTAAATGATTATAAAAATGAAAATCTTCGTAAATATGGCATGAATAATTTAATTATTTAATAATTGAAATTTATAAGTTGCAATACCTTTGATTAAAAAAGTATAATGAGCTGTTATCTCGCAATAATTCAAATTTTATAAAGATATCGTTGTCTATTAACTTTCTTCACTGCTGTTATTAGCGGCCTTTAAATCATTGTGTCAACGACCTAAAACGCTTTATTGATACCGATATTTCTATACTGATTCAAAAAGATCCAATTTTTTTCAATCTAAATAATCAAAAAGTTTAAATAAAAACCACACTTATTTTTTCATTGAGAAAATAAAATTTTAAAAAAGTTGCTTACAAATTATTTTATTAATAATAAAGAATTTTTTAAACAAATGTTTTAATGTTGATAAAGAATTTTATAACTAATTTTGTTTTTGAGAATTCACTAATTCACTAAAGTACATTCAAAAAGCTAATAAAATATTAAAAATGTTTCGTTAATAATAAATTATTTTATAAGTAATTGTTTCCCTAATAATAAATAATTTAATTAATAATAAATAATTTTATAGACAATTGTTTCATTAATAACATATTTTATAAATGATTTTTTATCAAGTTTTAATTTTGTTTATTGAAGGTCCATAACTTTGGTACTTGATTAATTTGTATTATTTTCGTAAAGCATTTTTTTATTTTTTTAGATAATTATTTAAAATTTTATTTTTATTTTCAATTTTAACGGGGATTACAAAATAAAATGCTAAAAACTATTGTTTCGTTAAAAGTACATTATTTTATTTGTAATCGATTATGTTGTAATTTGTAACATTACATTTTTTTATTTTCTTTATTAGTTAATCAACTACCAAAATTTACAAAAAATATAAAAATTCTAAAATATAATTCTATTTTAAATAATTTTAAAATAAAGAGAAAAATAGCTATAGAAAATATTGTTTAACATTTATCTACAAATTTTAATTACAATTTTCAAAAAAATTGGAACTTTTATGAAAAAGAGGAAAGCTCGGGAAACTTTCGAGTTCAAAAATACGAAACATACTGAAAGCTTTGATGAAAAAGCTTTCTTAGAGCTGAAATCGGAGAGGCGCTTGCGCAGCTTCCAAATAAATGTGAAAATGTATTAAATAAATTGCAAAAATAATTAATTGAATAAATCATTTAAAAATTACATTTTTACGTACGTAGATTATTATTGTTATTATTATTATTATTATTATTAGCATTATAATTTTGTTCTGTTATTCAAAATTACATATTTTAATTATTTTGCTTCCTCATAGGGAAGCATTGTTTATTATTATTACAATTATTATTTTTCGAATTGTCATTATATTAATTACTATTATTTATTATTACTGTTGAATAATTTACCATTACTATAATCAATAATAACAAAAATAAAAAGAAACAAATTATTTACAATTAAAAAGAAATAATTCTAGAATTAGTTAATTATATAAAAATGCATGGTTTTAAATAACAAATTATTAATAATTACATATTGAATAATTAACACTAAAATTGTATATTACATGAAGAAAGGTGATTAAGATATATCTTTATCAAAGGTTATCACTTCTAGACAAAACTTGTAAATCACAGGTTATAAAAAATTTGCTATAAAATTTTTTAAATGCAAACTGCATTTTTTTGATAACATATAAACAATAATTCTTCCACCCACGTATATTCTAATTTTTTTTAAATATTGCAATCGAGTTTTTATGAATTAATTATAGCTACTAAATTTCCTTTTCAAATACAATAATTTTAATAATAAATAATTATAGAAATCATAATTTTGAATAAATCTAACAAAATTACTTCACGATGCAATTAGCATGTTTTCTTCAGATTGATAAAATCGACGTCTCCTCCCTTATCTGGATCCTCTTTATCAAGTAACCTTGAATTTCTAATACTAACTTTATCGACCATTTGCTATAAAATATATTTGTATTAAAAAATATTTACAATAAAATTATTAATTTCAATTTTAATTTACTAATTTCACAATTAATTTTTATTTAACGGGCAAACAAATTTGAATAGATTGATAGTTCGAAATAAAAAATTATAATTTACTCAAATTTTAATTTATCCAAACTTTAATTGATTCAGAATTGAATCTATGCAAACTTTAATTGATTCAAATTGAAACTTTGCAAACTTTCATGGATTCAAAATTGAATGTTTGCAAAGTTTAATTGATTTCAAATTGAATCTATGCAAATTTGAATTGATTCAAATTGAAACTTTGCAAACTTTAATGGATTCAAAATTGAATTTTTGCAAAGTTTAATTGATTCAAAATTAAATCTATCGGAAACTTTAATTGATTCAAATTGAAACTTTGCAAAGTTTAATTGATTCAAAATTGAATGTTTACAAAGTTTAATTGATTCCAAATTGAATCTATCGCAAACTTTAATTGATTCAAATTGGAACTTTGCAAAGTTTAATTGATTCAAAATTGAATGTTTGCAAAGTTGAATTGATTCAAAATTGAATCTATCGCAAACTTTAATTGATTCAAATTGAAACTTTGCAAACTTTAATTGATTCAAAATTGAAACAACACAAACTTTGATTAATTCAAAATTGAATCTAAACTTTAACTACTAATTGAAAAGTGAATCTAGTCAAACTTTAATTTATTAAAAATTCGATATTTTCAAACTTTAAATAATTGAAAAGTGAATCTATGCAAACTTTAATTAATTGAAAACTGAATCTATCATTACTTTAACTAATTTAAATTTGAACCTGTCCAAACTTCAAATGATCCAATAAATAAAATGCATCCAAATTTTTTTCACTCATTTTTTACCATGTTTTTTACCGTAATTTCTATTAATTAAAAGCACAATTCAAATGTGGATTCTCATCACATAATACACTATTTTAACTGTTTATTTTATTTCTACTGCATAACTCAAACAAATAAAAAATGCAAGTAATGAGAATCATAACAATTTTAAAACAGAGATACGGAAGTGTTCGATTATTTATTATTCGTATCAGATTAAAATTATTTAATAATACTCATTATTTCCTTTGATTTTTTAAAAATAATGTAAAATGATTGAATTGGTAAAAGCTAATGTAGAAATTTGTCAACAATTACAAAAAAATTTGTGGTGCAAAAGAAAATAAAGAATAAACTTGCGAATAAAAAAAAAAACAGAAAAACGTGAGAGAGCTTTGAAAAGAGGGCTGATTGAGACATTATCGGAATTCTAAATCTACTTGTTATTTTTCTGACACTTCGTCAAAGACAAATAACACATCACGTTTAAAAAAATCAGTATCCAATTTCCCGATCAATCTGACCTTTAAATTATTGATGCCTGAAATTTATGACTTCACTTCTTTTTCCAATAACTATCAAAATAGTAGGTAAATATCGAAACAATAATAATAATAAATTTATTTATTATTATAGTCAATAAAAAAATAAATGAAATAATAATTATAATAATAATAAGAGAATATATACAATAATAGTAATAATAATAATTATAATATTAATAATAATAATAATAATAATAATAATAATAATAATAATAATAATAATACAATATATACAAT